>KZ651705.1:73892-129759 GCA_001010745.2 Gerris buenoi | reverse complement strand
CCACTATTAAAATAACTATATATATATATATATATTCTCTCTCCTTATTGGAAGTCACGGCATTTTCAAGCCATTTCATTAAATTTGATTAAATGTATTCTGTCCTATGTTTTCTTTTTGTTTGTCGTTTTCAACCTCTTCATATTAACTTATTCTTTATTCCGGTCATCTTTTAAATTCTATTAAGAGGACATTAAAATGAAAGGTAGAGAGTGAAAAAACAAACCTGTCCCTATTGAAATGCAAATCTGCCTTAATAGGATCCTTATTTTAACTAAATTGCCTGTCTGTCTAGCCTTTTCTTTTTAATCTATTGGTGTGAAGATTATAACTGCAATTTATATACATTTAAAAAAAAAATCTGACGTCACACAACGAGCAAAACTTATGTTTGTGTCCATGTAAAATATCAATTGACTAGTTGATTAATAAGCATTTATATTAATAATCAAGTTTAGATGGTTTTCTTTCCTAGATTTTGTCGTTGTAAATAATAGGCTTGACCTACTGCCATTTTCATAAAAAAGAACCTATTGATTTTTTCTAGGATCAGCTACCTCTTATCCATGACCTAATCATATTGGTATTTATATGTATATGACGAAAAAGTGTGTTCGATTTGTGTCTAATAATTATTGCGCATATAGTATAATAATTAAAAAGGTTCGTTATTATACCAGTTGATCCGTCCACAAAGTGTGTAGTGGTAGTGTATTAAGTGTATTAACTAACTTTAGTTTAACTTTAACGAATATATATGAGAGTTATGTCTTATGTCAAACAAAGAAAGACTATAAAAAAGACTAATAGACCTAATCAGTCCAGATCTGTAGTCTTTTCTGAAATTACACTTTGCTGCACTCGAGAGAAAGGTTTCTCGAGTACAGCAGACACTATAAGCTCGAGTTGCACATTCAATTTTTCCTACAGTTAGTTTTTAATCTGTAAAAATAAAATATAAAATAATAGAGTGTTCATCAACATGTAAGAGTTTTTTTTTTTTAATATCAACTAAACAAGCTGTTCTGTTTATAGCCAGTGTTGCCTTTTTTGCCTAATACAGCAATCCTGACCAAGCGCTGTTATTATTATGATACCACATTTGATTTTTTTTTTTTTTTTTTTTTTTTTTTTTTTTTGCAGATTGTCTATATATACTTTTTTATATTGTAAGTTGGAACACTGGAGTGCGGTAAAGTGAAATGAGTGCGGTAAAGTAGTTAGTGCAGGAATCTGCTCTTTTGCGTACTATTTTGTACTACGTACTACAACCACTTTATCGCTCAACTGTAGAAAAAAAAACATTATACCGATTATAAAACATGGACCGACATAACACGTGTAACGCTATCAGAATTTTTTAATTTGAGTTTTTACGGTATCACGATACTTCCTTTTTAATTACAGGGTGAATTTTAGTAATAATTGTTTTTATTACTTCTAACACACTTCTTTAACATCGTTACTTCTGTACATACAATACGAGCCCATAACGGGCTTAATGTTATATTTCGAAAAAACAGGAAAATTAAGTGAATTAATTTAGGTCTCTATTTTGATAAGTTATTAAAAGTATATCTATTTGAAGACCAATAAATCAAAACAAACATTTATTATTTTGGAATAAATGTGGATGCCTCAGCGTAGTAATAAATTATTTTGAGGTGAGGCGTCACCGTCGTTGGGAGACTACTGGATTATATTAATGATTTTCATTACAACTTTTAATAATAAGTAAGCTACTGTAGCTTAATTAACCAGCCTCTTCATAATATATCTAAAAACGCTCTTTTTTTCATTCTCTATACCCTACAATTTTTAAGTTATTATTAAAAATACTGGGTGGGGGGGGGGGGGTCCAAAAAAACGTTTTTCTCCTCTAGCTATATTTTTATTTTCATATTTTTTTTCTTTTATTTAAATTTTTTTATTTAAAAAAAATGCACTAGTAACGTGTACTTTAGTATGTTTAAAAAATTGTCAGATGTGTAATTTTTACTTTTTATCAAAAGACACGTTTAAAACATTAAATACGGTGAACCACAATGCAGATGAAGGGTGAAGAACATAAGGCATCACACACAGACATACTTAATATGTTAATTATATAAATATAATACATATAATGTACGTGTGTGTTTGTGTATTATTCGTTTAATAAAGAATATTTTTACCCACTCGTATAATTTATTTTCTGTTTTATTTCTGTATAACTGGAAAACGCTTTTATATATTTCATAAGTATGTTTCTAAATATAAAATCTCACAGAGTTCATCTACCATTATTCTGGCATTTTATTCTTGCTCTATTAAAGAACGCAGATTTATAAAATGAAAAATCTTTGCGAATTGATATTCAAAAGCCGAATGAAACCCTCGTCGTTAGGGTTATATTTTGTATTTAAAATTGAACTTTCTACTTTTACTTCTTTAATTTACATTATTTTAAAAAAATAATATTATAGCATTCCAATTTTATTTTGCGTTGATTATGTTATTATCATTTTTTTTACATAAACTTATCGATAAAACAATTATTTGTATAACAAACTTATTATGTTTCCGAGTTCACATAGTACAAACAGTATATCCCAATAGGGAGTACTCAGTTGTAAAATTAATTATTATGTTTTCGATAAAACATTATTTTTTGTATGGATCTCCTGCTGTTTCTCAAACCACTAAAAATTATGTATGATTTTTAGGTTTCTGTACAAAGTAAAAAATAAACCTTATATAACGGCTCTGTCTGTCTGTCTGCTTGTCCGTTTGCTTGTTTCAATTCATAAACTATACTATAGCTAGAAACATGCAATTTGGCACACAGGTACATCTCAGCATTTTGGATAACTGGACAAATTTTGGAGTTTTTACACTTAATATTTCCAAGATGGCGGCCGGCCAATATGGTGGGTGAGTTACCATGGCATGTTATACATCAATTTAAAGGTCTTGAAGTGTAGAAAAAGAATATGCCACTATTAAAATAACACACGTAATATTTTCAAGATGGTGGCTAATATGGCGGGCGACTAAAAAAAAGATTATAGTTACTATGGCATGTTATACATCAATTTAAAGGTCTTTAAGTGTAGAAAAATAATATACAACTATTACACTTAATAATTGAACTTAATCGTACAGAAACCGGCGATTATCGCCTCACGGACTTACATGAAGCCCGCCTTACTTGTTTTAATTTAATTTAAAGGGTGTTACATTTTGATAACTTTATAAATAGACCAACACCAATGAGGGTGTCAGTTTTTAAGGTTTTAAATATCTAGTTTTTTTTCAATCATTGAGTAAAAATTTAAGTTTTTTTTTTTTTTACTCGTGAATAATACGCATACCGATTTTGGAAGGAAAAAAGTGCGTTTTTTACGCGAGATTTTACGGAACCTGAAATTCAGTCCTACTATTATACTCTTGGTTATTTCTTAGTTTTTAAAAATTGTACAACCAGAACAAAAAAATTAAGGAAATAATATAATTTTTAATGTGTTAATGAGAAGCAGGAGTTTTTATAGATTACGATTTTTTCTCGAAATCCCCCCGAATAAACTAATTTATCCTCACCTCACCAGTACTCTATCTTAGGGTTAGGACAAGCTGCAAATAAAGAGAGAGAAAGTATTAGGTAATTTAGCGTCACTCCAATAAAATGTGAGTAATAGGCAAATTAGAGAGAAGGTGTTCACATTAAAATTAAATCGATTCGAGTCTTGGAGGAAGGTAATGAAATAGCCTATCAGTTAGATCTAACTGTTGGTTTAAAACTAATATATTGACGATTGTACCTAAACCAACTTCTCGAAATAGACTCATTATAAAATAATAAACAGGAAATCTATCATTACCTTCGGCTTGTCAGCACCATTTCATTATCGTTTTTAAACGTCCACGCTACTAACGATACATATATAACACATTTCATTGTGAATAGTCAAGCCTTTCTTGACAATAAACAATGAATAGAGTCTTGTTAAGTTATTTAATAATTTCATTGTACTGCTGAGCGCTAGGTCCGGAGTTAGCAGGGCTCCATGTTTAAGTTTTAGAATTTCCCTTGCCTTTGTTATGTCCCTAGAGAACCCCATTAATCTCTTCCAACTAGTTTATATGGTCCATTTATTTTGTCTTATGGACTTTCGTCGGTTAGCGTTTGTCAAGCCGCTTCTACTACAATATATATATANATATATATATATAAAATAAAATAAAATTAGTTAATAGATGTAAAACAAGAACTCATTCATGGTAAATCTTTTATTATCACACAGGGAAGATGTAAATGTAAAACATGATCCCTATAAAAACACTTGTGTAAAAAATAAATAAGCTAGGTCTCGCGTAAAACGTTGTTAGATCATTTGTTTTACCAAGTCCCGCCCTATCCCAGTAATTTCTACTAGGCTATATCTAATTAAATTTAATATTTAAATTTAGTTTTAATTCAAGAACTTTTTCTGACTTGGCAATTACTCAGCACAAATAGATCAACAGTTAGTATTTATTTTATTTATATTTTCCCAATTTGTTATACATATTATATTGTCGTATACAACATTTTATCCCCGTGCTGCGTAGTGCGTAAATGCCAAGTCTAAAAATATTTTAACATTTAAACCCTTAGAGTTACTTGGGAAAGAAAAGTTTGAGTTTGTGAGAGACAGAGAATAGAGAAGGAGAAGGGGGACTGACAAATAATATCCCTTACTTGTATGTCGTGTATGTACTGGATGTACTAGACCTAATAGAATTTAGAACTTAGACCTACTTGGACAGAGGGAGACTTGGCTTGGCTAAACCAATGATCTCACAACGTTATACGCAAGACTTCGCTTATTTTCTTTGCACAAGTGTTTTTGTTGGGATTTCATTTCTTTTTGTAATTTTCGTTTCTTAGTCTCTTGTTCACTTTGAACCCATAATATATATACCAGATGAGGCAGAAATGATAAGGAAAGGATATTATAACATTATTTAGAAGAAGGAGTTCAAAACAAAAAGACAAAGTGGTAAAGTATGTAACGCGTGGGGTGTATAAAGATCAATCACTTTTATACCATCATAAAATTCTATTAATAAAAGTAAAATAATTCTTTAGTTTCGAAAATCTCTACTAGAAAGTGCAAGTTATAATTTTTAATTGTTTTATTAATTTTGCACTTGATTAGCTTCTGAGAGAGGCAAAGAACAGGTTTTTTCCCGTTTTAAAAATTTTTCTTTATTCGTACAAAACTCAACCTATATAGAAAATTTTAATATTCTATAGGAGTCAATAGATCTGTGAAATAATAACAAAACATTAGGCTCATTATATCTTAATAACTAATATAGGTAGAGGTGTGAAATTTTGTTTCTGGTTTAGTTTGTAATGAACTCTAACTAATAAATAATTTTGCAAGTACATATCTTTTATAAGAAAATAGACGGGAGTCCAGATGCCTTGAGATGGTTCCAGTAAAGAACGGTACAGCTGTGCTTTGACTTGGCCGGGGCACTGCCCTGCCCTCAGACATACAACGAATTAGTTTTCATTGTTGTAAAAAAACAAAAAACAAATGAAAATAGAAATAAGAAATAATATATTAACTAGAGCATTTTATCTAGGCTCATGTCAGTGCTGAGCCTGCCAAGTTTTCCCTTATAAAAAGATAAATATATTCACTTCAGGGATGCACTCAACTCATTTCAAAACAAATGTTATTGATCTAGCATTTTAACCACCCTATATTCATTTATACAATAAAACAAGACATACAATTATTTAGCTTCTATACAACTATCTTTTTCTAAGCAGCCGTATTTTTTAAATTAAATCAGTCATTTTAATATAATTCAAATCTATCCTATGAAATCAGCATTCTGTAAAACCCACATTAGTATATTTCTCCTCCCTAGTATGGATAATTTAGATTTCTACTCTAAGAACTTAGAGTCAATTTAGTATAACATGAATTTAGGCCTATAGACATTAAGTTTAGTTCTTTAGGTTTCTAGCTGTATTAGCCAGAAACGTGAACTGTAAGCCAAAACGTTCCAGTAGCACTAAAATACTAGGACCTAAGCCCTCTGTAGATTCTTATTCCGCTACACTTTTCGACCTAATGGAAGTTATATTTTTCCGATTCCTACTTACTCTTTTCCTCTTTCATATTAAGGGGAGTAAAGAGACAACCCTAATCCATTAAGAGGTCCATGATGACCCTGATCCATTACTTAAAGAATGTAAAAGGCCATTAATCTTTTCATTGATAAGCTTTTTTTGGTAAATGATTCGCTACTATCTAATTGATTTATTATCTAGATATTATTCTTGAAGTAATTCAATTTTCTTGACAACACGAAACATCGTTTAACAACATTTAGTTTTACTTTTAAATATAACATTACTATTTTAACCGAAAAATAATTCAGCTTGAAATTTAGAGGCCCTAACCCCTACATTTTTTCATTTAAATTTTTTTAGAAACAATTAAATTAGACAATAATGGCTTGTAAAAGTATAAAACCAATAAAGTACGAGATAGGATGCGAGGAAGCTATGTACCACACAAATTCATAGTCTATTTTACTTGTATATATTTTACATTTATTTCTGTTGTTAATTATTTACTCGTCTGCTAATCAATTAATTGCAATAAAGCTATAGACGGAAATAGCACAAATGGAGTTCATTGATAATGGAAGAGATTACTGAGAATTATACATTAATCCACTAATGATGTATCAGATATCTCCATTTATAGTGTTGCCTTTATCAATTATGTAGAATATCTAATCCTCTTACGGATTTAACTTGCTAATTTTTCATATTAATTTAGATTTACTCTCTATAGAGGAGAAGAAGGGTCTGATTTAATTTAATTTTTTATTTATTTATTATACAATGTATAATCTATGAAACATACATATTCATAAAAAAATAGAAAATAAATAAATAATTATTATTACACAGCTAAATTAATTTGATGCATAACTAAAATCTTGTTAATATTTCAATTAAAAACTCTTTTGGAACATAATACCTAAAATTTGTTACATGGAGAATTATATTTTCCCGCGGATAACTTGGATTGTTTTTCGAAACTCTTTGTTTTTTTAAACTCGAAGGGCATTACAGGTTCAGTGAGATATCTTTGAGGAGATACCACAAGGAAATATGTTTGTTATCGGTAGATAACTTATTTATTTAGTTTCAATCAATTCAAACTAAAACTAGAATGTAGATGTTGATTATCGTAATGTTAACTAAAGCTAACTTAATTACTTGAAAATACTACTTTTAGCATTTTGTCTGTTTTACTTTTACAGACGAAGAACCTAGATTTTTTAACTAATCACCTTTTAACTATAGGACAGGAATATAGGTTTCAATATTCGTGATGTTAACTCGAACTAACTTAATTACCTACTTGAAAATACTACTTTTAGCATTTGGTCTGTTTTACAGACGAAGAATTTATATTGTTTGTTTTAACTAAAGGACAGGAATATGGATTTTGACTGTCGTGTTGTTAACTCAAACTAACTTAATTACTTAAAAATGCTACTTGTATAGCATCAGTTATGAATTAAAGATAAATAACTTAGATTGTTCAACTAATCACATTAAAAAACTATAGTCAAACTATAGGACAGAAATATAGATTTTGATTATCGTTATGTTAACTCTTAAGTAACTTAATTTCTTAAAGCTGCTGATTTGCTGATGCTACTTGAAGCAGGTTTATTTAACCCTATAACCCAGATTTTTTGACTAAAGTTTCAAATATAGGAAATGAAAATTTGATGCATAGATATGGTATAAGATTCTTACTAAAGTCTTTATGACTAAGCATTGCATGATCAGGTCATCTTGACAGTTTACTACACTCATTTGACAGGTGAAATGTCATTGACAGCCACCTTAATCCTGTTAGTCCTTTCTATCATTCCGTTCCAAGATAACTGTAAATTTTCCTACGTATGAATATCCATTAATCTCGTCCAGCTGTTAAACGGTGATTATCACAATCAAGTCTTTATAGTTTGACTTCAATCAGGACTTCTCAGGCTCTAATACGGCGCTTAGAATGTAGAATGTCACTTCTATGTGAAACATCGTATGTGCTGTGAAATGTAAATTGACCGTATGTGTTGTGTGTTGTAGAATTTAAATAACTGTAGGAGCTATGACATCATGTATCTATTTTATATGGGAAGGATAGGAGTTAAACACCACATACGACTACTTAGTTTTAACTAGTGGGTGCATTTGATTTTGTTTATGATTAATTGATCAGATCCTCAAATACTGCACTATTAAACACCACATAGACTACCTAAATTTGTAGTTTAAGTGCATTTGATTTTGTTTTATGATTAATTAATCAGATCCTAAAATCACTGCACTAATTTAAGAGAAGTTTGATATGGATATTATTACACAGATTTTATTTTGATGTATAATCTATTTTAGTACAGTTAGATTAAAACTCCGTTTAAACTCCTGCACTGACTCTTTGAACTCTCTAATACAACTATAGTATATATGCACATTTATAAAGAGGAAGTGAGGAAGTAGACATACTAATAACTTTTACATTATCTAATTTCAACAATATAAATATCAATTACAGCTATTTTTTTTTTATGTTAAAATTTTAATTAGAATGTAAACATTAAAGGGCGGAATTTACAGTTTGTTCTCACATACTACGTCTATACTACTATGTGGTATTTGAGTGTTTAAGTATATGGTGATTTTGATGTATTTACACATTATAACCTGGGTCCAATTTTTTTTTTAAACCATCTGTATTATTTGTAGTCGCATACAGCTTAAATTATTGGTCCAATTTTAATGAAATTTGGCATACATATTTAAAAAAAAAATATTTTTCCCATAAGAAATCTATTAATGTGCTTGAAAACAAAATGTTAAAAATCACCTGTTGAACAAGTTTTTAATTATGTTAAATAAAATGTAATTATATGATATATGGTACTTCTTTAGATTATTACTCCCCTATGTTTTTGTTAGGATATAAATGACAGACTTAATAACTATTAAAGCAAAAGGATGTTTAGTCTAACGTACTTTTTTATCCCTCCTCTACCCGCGGCTAAGGAAGATGCGCTTAAACTTATTGGGCTATTAGCGAGTCTCACGTACTTTGGGACAAAATAATATCACACTTCTGTTTTTATAAGATGAGTAACAGTCTGAAGAATAACATTCCGTTTACCTTCTTTAGGTTGTTTCTTCCCTCGGTTTTTTTTTTTTATAAAGGGAGTAACAATCTAAAAAAGTGCATTAGGTACTTATTTCAATTCAGTATCACTATGTATTTAAAAAAAAATCGAGTCGAGTTTGTCAGAGTAATTCTTCATATATATTTACTTGTTTTTTAAGCACTAAATATGTCCACTAAATTTGATTTCTAAGTTTCTACAATGAAGTTACTTTTAATAGAGATATGTTTTTCTTTATTCGAATTTTGGTTTACACCCGGATAAATTTTGATTATAGATATAGCGTTCCGATAACACGAGAGCATTGATAAGTTCTTATCAATTGAATCTTATCGCAGTTCCAGTGTTTGTATAGATGATGAGTAAAATCAAATAAGATGGAGGTAAAATGGAGGTAAAATAATATTTCACTGTACAAATCTGGCTTTCAACTAAGCCGCTAATGGGGCCAACCACTAAAGCCAGCTTTATTTGATATAGAATTAAGTTTTCTTTATTCCTAGTACGTTAGCACGTTTATTCGTACTTTTCTTTTTCTGGTTCTTCTGGTGTTTCTTTTTGGTTAAAACCCCGCTCAATATTATTTTTATATTTTGTTATTATTTTAACCGAATACTGGATAAGTACGAGACTCCAATACTTAATGTGTGGTCGATATAATGACGGGCTTCTAGTTCTTTTACAGGGAACCATACAATCAAAAAGTCCCCACTTGTCCTCCTCAACATTCAAGCCATACTTATTTAATAAGTTAAAAAATGTAAATTATACTATTATTTGAATAGTAAACAATCTCTACAACAGTAATCTAATATTATAATAAATGATTATAAACATGAAAAAAAAAAAATAATAATAATAATAAAAATAAAAACAACTAACTATTAAAGTTGCCACAATAACATTATTCTTAAGGGGTTTATAATTAAATCGTACTATGTATCTTTGATAATTATGTTATCTGACAACCATATATGTACTTATTATTACGTTATCATCATTATGTAAAAATTATGTTAGCTGTCGTAATGGAATCATTTCATTGCATCTTTGGGCTTACCATGTGCAAACAAGGCTAAATTAAACCTCCTGTTTTGAGGTCTGGACGCTCAATTTTAACCAATTAAAGCTTAATGAAGTTTTTAATAACTTCTCCTTTTTTTGTATCAGGGCATTTTCCCGAGAACAAAAAACATTGCTTTTAGTATTTATAAAAATATATGGGTCTGGCTGGTAAAAGTCTTTTACCCGAATAGCATTTTTTCTCAAATGTCCAAAAATTTTGTAAATGAATAATGTATAACAGTGTTTAAAGAATAAATAAGTGACTAATTATTTTAAATTTATGTTTTTATCATATGAGTGCCACAATAAACAAAACAACTGTTGCCTATGAATATTACATAGGCGTGAAAAAAATGTAATTCGTTTAGATTCCCAAACGTTTATTAAATGAGGGTTGACAGCTTCTTGTGCACTTAGCTTCAATGTATGAAGACGTAACATTCTTATTATATTATTTTTCTCACTTAATTGAGTGTGAAATATGAGTCATTTTTCAACGCCAGTTTACTCTTTCTTTCAGTTCAATGACATAATTTTAAATTGTTTTTACTTATTTCAAATGTAAATAAAGATTTCAGTCAAATAGTGGGACGTATTGTAAGAGTATTTTGGCCTTAGTACTTGTTATTTGTTCGAGGCTCTCAGAAAACACTTTACGCCAATACGCTTTTATTTCGCTTTGATTTATAAGTAAATCTGTCAAGGATATTGGACGTATACACATGAGTAGAAAGCGTTCTTCTATGTTCTCAATTTATTTGTTTTAAGCAAAAACAATTGATAATATAAAATCAATTATTTATAATCAACATTTTGAGGTTTTTAAGTAGTATAGCATATGTTAGCCTACTTTTTAGGGTTTTGTTGCCAAAAAAAAGAAACCTTAACAGTTTCGTTTCTGAGTCTGTCTGTCACTCTGTACCCTATACGGTTCCAATAACTTCTAAATTAAAATACATTCATACATATACATAAATTACATAAATTCATACATATTATTACATAAATATTTTAAGTTCTTCCAGTAATAAAGATCGTTTTGACGAGCACAAAGGAGAAATAAAGCAAACTCAAAATTATCAGCGGTTAAAATTCAAAATGGTGGATAATTCATTTGAGTGGGGTATCTAATGGAAGGTATTGAAGAGTAGATTACAAAAATATATAAAACTTGTAGAAAGTAGTTAATTTTGTCAAAAACATCAACATTTGCGTGCTCCACCCCCCTTACACAAACTATTTTTTTTGTCCGCAATACCTACGAAACCCTTTTTACGTGAGACTTCACGCACAACCAATTTTTCTTATCACACCGAAATACCTTATGCCAATATCCGTTTATTCTAATAAAAAGCTTCGTTTCGAAAGCAGAATAGTAAATGTCTACCTCAAGTATGTTTATATCTCTTCTATTAATCTATTATAGTATAGTAAAAAGAGATGGGCAAAACACATATTCGAACCTAATAGCAATTAGGATACCTATTCGGGCCCTTGTTTACTACCTCTGTATGAAGTTCAGATTTCGGACGGAAAGACACTAAATAAAATAAATCTACTTTCATTATAAATGAAAGAATAGTGGCCACTTTCTTGTTAACAACTTTTTTTATTATAGTACACAAAGTCAAACTCAACATTTAATTAAGTAGGTCTTGTAGTCAAACATGTCATTCTCTTCGTTTGAGTCAGTTATAAACATTTATTTCCCTATGAATAGCAATTCATATGCGAGATGTCTGAGCTTGTTGGGCAGGTCCAATGATTCAGGTTTTGGAGTGACCCTATATACTTATTTTATGTTCAGAGCCAAAATATTTACAATGCCCCTTAATTTATTTGGTTATTTATCGTGCTTATATATTTTATTACAAAGAGCAGAAAAAATAAATGCCATCTTAGGCGGCTTTCACACTGCGTGCGAGACCGAATGAGGCCGATTCCGTTTGAGAAGCAAATACATGTATGCATGGGTCTATTCACATTAAACGCTAAGTGAGACCGGACCGAGCGAGACTAAGTGAGACCGAACCGACTCGGGCGGTTTTTTTTTCGAGCGTTTTTATTAGTTAAGCGTTTTCAGTGACCGAAAACGCTTTTCGGCGGCCGAAAACGCTTAGCTAACAAAAACGCTCGAAAAAAAACGCCCGTGTCGGCTCGATCTCGCTCAGTCTCGCTGGGGCCGGCCTCGATCGGCGTATTAAGTGAATAGACCCATGCTAATACATGTATTTGCTTCTCAAACGGAATCGGTCTCATTCGGTCTCGCATACGCAGTGTGAAAGCCGCCTTAGTCATTTTAGGATGAATGCAATATTTTATTTTTATATACATATACAAAATGTGTGTGTGTATATTATCCGGTTATGTTTACATTATCTTCGCTTAGTTTAAGTATCCGCCTTTTATTCAATTGAATAAATATTTGCTTAAGAATCACACTTCAAAGTCATGAAATGTTAATACATTTCTTCCTATTGTAAAATCTTTCTTTAAACCAACGGTTTTATAGTGCTTTAGCTATGGAAGATTAAAAAAATTAGAGCTGATCGAAAGACCACAATGTTTTATCTTTAAATGTATATCTATGCACAGAATTATGATATTTTTCTTGTTGTGTAGAGGGTCTTTTTAGAGTGTTAAGGAAAAATCAATGAGTTTTCTAAGTATTAGTATAATAGATATCAGTTGGCTGCTACCTATTAGAAAATATGTCCTTGTTCGATATTGTCCGTGCGGTTAATTCGAAAGAGGCGGGAGTTCAGTTTTTACAAAAACGCGGTATTATTTCAGTGTTACTTTTTTTTATTTAAAAAAAAAAAACTAACAAGTTTATTAAAATAAATTGTGAGATTTTTTTTTTTAACATTTCATTTTTTACACATTTGTCAGCTAGGGCAGACAATCATAAAAGTTGAAGGGTGAAAATCTGTATAGGCGAAAAATTGCCCGGTAGGAGGGGGGGGGGGGGTTAATAAGAATAAACATAGTATAGAAAAAAGGGTAATATACTAAGAATATAAAAAATCACAGGGAAGTACTTGCCCCAAGTACTTTTTAGGGTTTTGTAGATGAGTAAGCATACCCATTATGTAATTATGATTTCTGGTCTTCGATCTCAAGAGTCCGGGTTCGATTCCCCGGGGGGTCACAATGTTTTTTATCAGTAATAAACCAATAAGGAATGCAAACTGTAAAAAAGCAAATATATATTTGTGTCCTACTCTTCAGCAGCTTTCATTTGATACCCAACTCAAAATTTTAAAAAAATAAAATTTTGGGCGCACTTCACTATTTCGCGCCCAAAATTGACAATTTTTAAAAATTTGGGATCAACTCCCGGAATTTTCATCGCCCAACAATAAGGCATTAGCATGAATTATTTCGAAATTTTAGCACCAGCCAATCTATAGTGGTTGGGGGGGGGAAATTTTTTTTGGGTATATTTTGATTTTTTTCCCCTATAAGGAATGCAAAATTTAAAAAAGCATATATATATTTGTGTTCTACTCTTTAGCAGCTTTCATTTGATACCCCACTCAAAAATTTAAAAAAATGTAAATTTTTGAGTTTACCACATTTTTTTGAATTGCGCATGCGCAAATCTAATTATGGACTTCTGTATATTTTTCCTCTGGTTGGGTCAAAAAGTTGCACCAGGGTTCCAAATTTCAACACTTTCGCTTGAACGGTTCGGGCCCTATGAACCAAAGAGCGACGGACGGACGGACACATCACCCTCGGCATAAGGGTTTTGAGAAGTATCTACAAAACCCTAAAAAGCTAATTATATTTCTAGTATTATTAAATATTATTATTAAGCCTCGTTTTTTCAATGCATTTTTTCATACAAATGAGCTCTTGCACTAGAAGATCTTAGACTTAGACCCTAGAAAATTCAAAACGCGATGTTTCGGCCTATCCGGCCTGACCATTATGCATTTTATATAGTTTATATTTTTTTACCTGTCCATTATCAAGCCTGAAATCCATATTTAACTAAGGCATAACATATATACAATAATACATATAGGAATGCACTTGTATTAATAGGAGAAAAGAACTGAATAATCTACGATCATGAGACCCTATAACTTTGAAGCTATGGAGCTATAGTCCATTGGGCTGCCATTAAAATTTGAATTTATAGCCAGAACTCATTGTTCCGTTGCCACATTTAAAAATACGGTGTATAATATTTGTCTATTATAAAAATTTACCTTTTCGAAATGGTTTTATTGCGATAATACGTGAATTGTAACTATTATATAGATGTTGTTATAATTATATTAATGCGATATACTGTGTAAAAGCACCATTCATTTTTTTTTATCTGATTAACAAATAAGAAAAAATTATAGCTCATTTGCCAATAAATGCGATGAAGTTAAATCACAAGAGTTTATTTTATTCTCAAATGATTTGGCGTTGTAACATTTTAAAAGAGCAATAAAAGGTGTATATAATGCTAATGGTGGCACGATTAATAATAATTGCAAATTATAAGTTACCTATTACATAAATTATAACTCAAAATATTTTTTCAATCTTTATTGCAATTGTATAATGTATATTAAAATTGCATGGTGTAAAGACCCGATTCCACTATTATTTTAACAAAAAAATATCTAACGTGTATAAGACAGGTCTATTGTTCATAGTTTCATTTTCATTTGATGTTTTGATTTATCAATTAACATATTTGTAAAACATATGTTAACAGTTTAACACTGGTCTCTTTTCTTTAATGTTAAGGGTGTGTTACTGTATGGTGTGAAATTTCACCCAAGCCAAACACCTTCTGTTTTACCCATTCTTTATATTCTGATTTAGCGTTTATTATTTGTTTATTTTGATGAATCGCACAGAGGTCTAATTAGGTTGAAATGAGTCATGAAGCAAAGAGGTCTCAGCTGTATCGCGAGCCAGAACTTCAACCGAAGTAATAAATACTCTATTTTGGCTCACAACCAAATCGGCTAAAGACAATTTTGTCTATTTTTTTCCTCTGGTACTGTACTATATTTTTGGTTGGTTAATTGTTAAATTTATGATACTCAATGTGTTATACATTGTTTGGTAACAGAAATAGTACTAAACTGATTCTAATTTTATAAGTAGACCAAGTTTAATTTAGGTTCAAGATCTCTTTTTTTTTATAAAGTGTGTGAACATCTTTCTTGAACATTAAATACATACATTTTTTTTTAAATAATCCAAATTTGTCGGATATATTTTTCATATCCTCATGTCTTTTTAGCGCAATAATATAAGAACTATTCTTATAAATTGTATATAGCGTATGTTTCCGCCTCCAGTCTTAATAAATCTGGATTTCTAAATAAATCTCCTAATAAATACCTATCTTCCGGAGGAGGCCAAGTTTCGAATACATTATTCGAAACTTGGCAATTTTCTTTCTCAACTTGACCATTTCCAATGTATTATTTAAATTTTACTTAGTTGGTAGTTGGATAAATATTTGCAAGTTTTCATAATCTAAGACACTATGTATGGTAATTATTTGGTTAATAAATATTATACATACTACAATGATAGCAGATTAGAAATCCCCATGTAGTTAACTTCTTTTGAAATTAATTAATTTTTCTTGTCGAACATTTTTTTTTTTCATTTCTTTAAATCCTAAATTTTAGATGTCAGGGGACATTTTTAATCTTGAATCCGCCTGTCGGTCCATCCATATAAAAAAAAGTTTGATACTTTCTCTGTAGGTATATATGCTATGTGTATGAGATAATTACAGTGGATTAAGTGGAGATAATTACAGTACAAATTTTCTTATAGACGAGACTTCTTTTCTTATATTGTAACTAGCTGAATGCCCGTGCTTCACTACGGAGTTTTATTTTAATATGATAAGTTTATAAACTACCATCAAGAAACATTTAAATTATTTTACTATGCGAGAATATCTAGATTCTATCTCTCCCACTTATACTTCCTCCTTTTTGATACGATAATTTGCAAATTTACCCCTTCCTAAATTTAAATATGACAAAACTATACATCTAATTTCAAGCTAAAATCTAAATTTCAAGGATCTACTGCAATTAGTTCCTGAGATACCGTCTTGGCGAATTTTGTATATAAATGGCCACAATCTTGATTCAAGATGGCGGATTTTTAAAATATTTCTTAGCGAGCACCTAGGAGGAAAGAGGAACACACCTACAAAATTTCATGGTCGTAGGTCCAGTGGTTTCAGAGATATCGTGATATGTCAGTGAGTGAGTGGTATTTGGATTTTATATATATAGATAAATAGCTATATTTTTCAATTTTACCGCCTCCTAAGTGAAAATATGATAAAACTCTACATAACAACAATTACTGTCCTCTTAAAGAGCTTTTCAACGATATGCATCTTGAAGGATATTCATTACTTTGACATATGTACCCCATACCCCTGTGTACCAAAATTGAAATTTTGAAAATTCATGTAGACACTGATTTTCCCCTTGCTTTGAAGGTCAAGTGTGCAAAGTTTCATCGAGATCGGACTACAACTGTAGATTTGTATAAAGAACATGCACACATGTTGACTTTTATATATGTATGGCCGCCATCTTAAATCAAAATGCCCGATTGGTTAACCATTCATCTGAAGTTACTAATTTGATCTAAGGAAGCTAACATCTAAATTTCAAGGTTCTAGTACAATTGTTTCCGGAGATATCGTCTTGTCGAATTGTATATATATGGCCGACATCTTGAATCAAGATGGCGGATTTTTAAAATATTTCTTAGCGAGCACCTATGAGCTAAGAGGAACACACCTACAAAATTTCATGGTCGTAGGTCCAGTGGTTTCAGAGATATCGTGATGTGTCAGTGAGTGAGTGGTATTTGGATTTTATATATATAGATTACTAATTACTTAGACCGCTGTTTTGCATTTATAGTTTTCATAAGTACATTTAATTATTATTGAATATTTTATCAAATGTATCATAAAAATAACTTCTCCTCGTCGGGGAACGAACCCGGCCTCTGTCCGTCGATGTTTAAAGCTATTTTCTCAAGAACTAGATTTTTCCCTGGAAAACAGCTTATATTGTTAGATTTTTAATTTAAATTAACTACATTTTAGAATCTTTTAATCAAAATCGTCTGAACCTTTTTCGATAAATAATTTTTTCACGTTTTTTTCAGAGTCTTTGGGGAGTAGCGCTCCTAAATTTGTTGCTAAAATTAATTTCTCGATTTCTCCTTGGGGTATGATTTTTCTGAACGTGTATGCCAAATTACGTCATAATCGGCCTTGTATATAGTTTAGACTCCATGCGTCTGCACGACAAACGACAGACAGGCAATTTTTAAAATCCATATTTTTTGGACTAAGAGGACCTCAAAACATATAAATCCATCAAAATCTCAAAATCAAATTTTTGCGCTATCGCACAATACTCTCTCAGACATTATACAGACTGTTTTTTCGCCAGAGTGCGCCTAGCCTTAGCCATATAGTATATGATGGTTAAGTATATGTTTGCTTATCTCTAATGTAAAAGCAAAACCATACAAGAAAGTTCCTCCTCTAGTTGACAGTACCCACAATATTGGTAGTTTGTCTGATATAAGCGTAGCATGGCTTTTATATTAGCCAGGAAACTGTGCTCTCCTTTGAAATGTAGTATAACTACGTTTAGCCCTACCTAGATTGTAATATGGGGACCGTGTAAGCCCGTTTGGGGTAGATGAGTATTACTCGTTTATTACTGTCTATGATAGAATTTGAGATGAGCTTCTAATTAACTCATTTCATACTCTTGACTTTCCCTTGCGTCATCTATGTAACTAAAACGTGCAAGAGGGAAATTGTCAGCTTATTTTCATCACGAACATGCTTTTACGAGTTCATAAATATAATACACTTTTGTCTCTGTGGTTGATGTAATATTATTTATGAAGGATCTCCGTAATAAAGTTTTTAGTACTAGTATTTGGTTTTTTTATTGCAACTCTTTTAAAACTATCTCTTTTAGACTATTTACTTGGCTCAGTCTACAATTCAACACTAGCTTCGAGAGTAATAACAAATGTCTTACTGAATATATATAATATCTATAGATATCTATCCATTTTATATTTATATAAATATTAATATTCATATGCATTATAAATCCCGTTAATTACTTTCCAGCAAGATACTAAAAGGGTTTCTTCGGTCATAAAAATTCAACTTAAAATTTACAAAAAATATAAAATATTGAGATCAGTTCAAAGTTACACGCTGGTCAAAGAAATGTTGAGTTTTTAAGTTTGCAATATTTTTCTTGATTTAGACAAAAAAAGTTTAACTTGTATACTAAATTTCAAATCTCTAGCTACAGTAGCGACTTAAGGAGGACGTACTACCAAAAGCATAAGTGTTTTTGGGACGACCTCGAAACCCTAATAAACAATAACAAGTTAATAAAAACGTAAAATATATACATAATTTTGATCCAGGATAACGCTCTCTAGAGCTTTGGTACAATAAATAATATTTGTTCGAGAAATTTGCTACCTTATTACAGGACGAGGATTCACTGCCACTTTAATTACCTCGTCGTGACAAATATCTCAAATCTCTGGGATTCATATCAGATATTGGTTTTAAGTGGAGTTGTGAGTACGCTAATCATTCGGCTATGCCACTACTTTATTTTTAGGAATAAAAAAGATGTAATGCTAGAAAGATTCAGATGAAGAGAAAGATTTAGCGTAGAAGTTAGCCTCGTCTGGAAAATGAACACTAGACATTATTAGTGGTTGGAAGCCGGTTTTGCTCAATAAAGTCTTTATAAAGTTTTTTACTTGTAGTCATAATTCCGCAAGAATTATTCTTAGCGAAAATAATATAAATATGCTAACATTTTTTGTTATATACATGTTTATATAAATGTAATAGAACAACTTTTCTTGAAAAATAGGAATAAATAAAAAGTTTATACCGTTTATATTTATCAAGTTTTTTTATTTTTTGAGTTAAAGCTTTATACTTTTGTTCTGTCATTTTATATATTTTATATTTATAACAAATATAAATATGTAAGTAGATTTCACGATTTTTCGATACAAAGTTTGTGGTCAGGTCAAAGAACTCTAAAATTAAGTTTTGGAACACTTTTGTTGATACTTTTAGTTTCTTAAGGGATATTTGTTCCCTTTTCCCATCTTCTTATTTCTTTTTAGGAGAGAGGAGGGGGTAAAGAAACTTTGTTTAGAAGTTGACGGATGTTGAGTGGTATTTGTAAGGTTTTCGTTGTTTAAAATAGAGTAAAGAAGAAAGAAAATAATATTGTATTGAGAGTGTTAAAGGGTTTTTGTTTTTCAGTGGCTGTTGTTATAAACCACAACAATACACTTGTTTTTTTTTAATAGGGAAGGGCTTATACACGTGTAAGTACTGCCTGAGAGTTTAGGATTTGTTACTCCCTTGTGATTCTAGATGGACGGTTTTCAATACAATAGAGAAGGTTCGGGATGTTGAAAGTGAGTAGGTTACATGCTACTTATGTCAAAAGGACATGTCTATACAATCTAATGGTAATCTTTATATGGTGTTATAAAAGTGAAAAGTGACAGCTGTCATCAACTTAATTCTTTCTTTACTTTTAGTTTTTTTTATGAAAATGAGCATTAAACGTGATTTGTAATAAGCCGGTACAACTATTATCTCTTGACAAATCGAATACACTCGGCTGATCAAGTTTAGCGCTCTCCCTCCTCGCCTGAAACTAATCCCTAAATCCCATCGAGGTAATTTATGTTCTCTAAACCCTCGTCCAGACTGCCGAACCGAACAGAGGGAATGAGCCGAACATTGGGAGATGCGCATGCTCAGTCTAAAAAGCGCCTGCGCGTCTCAGACTGGGCATGCGCAGAGGCAAATGCTAGCCTTGTTTCCCTGTTCGGTTCGGCAGTCTAGAAAAGGCTTAATGATCACATTGAATAGATGTGGATTTCTCTTCCTGTAATAACCTAATTTTCTGTTGATCAGGATATTAAAAAAAGTTTAATAAATTACTGTGGAGATTTTAAATTGCCCCCCCCCCCCTCCCGGCTAAAATAGCTTTAATTTAAATTGTGTAAATAAGCTTTAAAAACGAATGTTACGTTCTACCTTTTACGATGATAATATCCTCCTGTTTTACTTTTTACTACGTTTTTATTAACTTGGTTTCTTGTTTGTTTGTTTGTTTGTCCGGTAAAAATCTTGCAATTGAATTTTAACTAACATCGCGAGTAGCTAGACATTTGAAACTTTCAGAACAGCTCAGAACACGATGACAATACATTATTTTAATACTTTTAGTCATTTTTCAGCAGAATTTAATTCGTTTTCAGCAAATTTGCTGAATGAAAAGTTAGTTCGGAAAAAATCCGCAAGTTATTCTATATGAAAGAGATCTGTAAAGAGTACTGTATATGTAAAGAGACTGTATCATGTGACAAACACATTAATTTTGTTTAGCTCAACTCAGTTGGTAGCTAGATGAAGGTTGTATGATTAAACATAAAATAAAATAATTGATATTCAAAAGCAATAGTTATATGCATCTAACAGAGTGCCAGGTTCTTTTTAAAAAGGATAAAAATATAAATTCTCTAGTACTAAATAAAGTACAATGAAATTTACATGATTGTATTGTATAGTATATTGTCTATTTCTAGCATATAAATTATTTATTTAATTTTTTTGCCAAAATTTAACAAAAGTGAGAGGGTGGACTGCAGCCATTTAAAATAACGTTAATAAGCGAATCTAGTGAGGATTATATAACAATGTTTAAGGTCATTTTGTTCCTAATGCGGCTTTTATGGAGCCAACCAATATAGATTGTGGAAATCTAGTACATTATGAATCTTAACAAAATAAGTTTATGGTATGATGAATCTGATGGAGATTTATAGCAAAATAGGCCCTGATATAACTACACTAAAACTATAAAAATGAAAATTAAGCTAATTTAGAAAAAACAAAATTAACTTGATAATAAGACTATCACTACAAGAAATGGTGTTATAAAAAAAAGGAAGCATATCTCGAATGAAAGGTTGTGGATAACGTCGTTTTTTTCTTACGATCGAAATTCATCGTGCCTTGGTCTACGACTTTAAAAACAAAACTTATTTTTGTTCTTTTAGGCTCTACATTTTATGTATTACTAATAATTTTTTCTCTTATTCAATTTTAATTATAATTAGCTATTAGCTACTTTCAATCTTAGTACATGACTTCATTCTGATGTACCATGTACCCCAGTATTTAATTTTCATAATACTCGGACCAGCGATGCTGGCACATAACGTTAATTCGATGTTGAATGTTGAATGACATCTTTTCTAAATATAGACAAGTTGTTATATTGCTGTCCTCCGTTTACGGTGGCATTGCAAAGAGAGCTAATTTTGTCATTGCTGAATGCGTTAATTACATTTCATTGCATCCTCTCCTATGCAGTTGGTTTTATACCATAGCGAGATATTTCCAGGTTGAAATATAATGTATACAGAATTAGAGCAGAGGGTGAAGTCATTGGCCTCATATCGACTACTTTATTTATAATATCGTGTGTAATGAGAGACACTTCTTGAAAATCAGCCAGATAAATTTTTAGACACTGTCTGATGCGAATGAATGCACAGGGTCCATAAAATTCTATGTGAGAACTAGCGCACGTGTTGCCATTTATTTATTATTTACAGTGACTCTTTATTCTTATATGTATTTTTTTTTTTTTTTTGTTGACATACCTACCTATTTTATTTCTTTAAACATACTTTAATGTTTCAAATTACTTTATAAATATTTTGTTAGTAGAAATAAGTTAAATATATGAAAAGGAAATACTTTCTTAATCAGTGGAGTTAAAAACGTATTCACCTAATTATCAATATTGATAACTGAAAACCCTAACGCAAATCATG
Source organism: Gerris buenoi (assembly GCA_001010745.2). Taxonomy (NCBI): domain Eukaryota; kingdom Metazoa; phylum Arthropoda; class Insecta; order Hemiptera; family Gerridae; genus Gerris; species Gerris buenoi. Next base: position 107,511 of record KZ651705.1, on the reverse strand, counting down.
TATCTCAATCACTGTTAGTATCTGTAATTAAAATTTTGTATAACATCTTTAACTGAAAGTTGGTAAACCTACTAATGAGGAATGCCACCTTCCTACTTAAAATTAATATATATATCGTTTGATTTTTTTCTGTGGTGTCAACTTTACTGATTTAATTAAAGTTATCAACTATCAATGCAATTTTTACTATTAATACGTCTGATAAGTTTGAGACTCGAACCATTAATATAAATGTCAGTATTTTTAAGCTTTTCTATGATATATATGTTATATCATTGTTCCTCAGGTGATCGTCTTGCTTATCCTCTCTTCCCATACCTTTATATATTTTTAGAAATGAACTTCCATCCTAAAAATCTCCTAGAAGTTTTAAAATGCTTTTTTGATGCTTAAAACCTTAAAACAACTTTTCTGCGTGTTAACCGGTTACTCTAATCCCCCTATATATTCTGTTTATTTTAATTTCGTCGAAATCGACATTATGACAACGGTTTATTCAAGTGAATTGAATTCTCTAGGTATAAAGGCCCAGTTACACTTTGATAAGTGCAAGTGTTTAGTTAACACTTACACTTATGTCTACATACTAATGTAACGATGCCCAAATGTGTTTAGTGTTTTTACTAAACACTCGCACTTGCACTATTCAAAGTGTAAATGGACCTAAACACAAAAGACATATCTCTTGAATACATCTAGTAATTGAATAAAATGAAAAATCAAACTTTGCGGGAGAAATAATTTAATTTGCCTTTCTATTTTATTTTTTTGTATTTATTTACTCCTACTCTAAATTTGAGTTTTCTTGTCAAAGGGTGTTTTTAAAGTGTGAATCGAACAATAGCTTTCTAAATATGAATAGTATCCAAATCAGTGCTATGAATTAAAGTAAGGTGTAGGCTTCGTTTACCGTTTATCTAATTAGTAAGCGTCCTTTATTTGTTAGTTAGTTTTCTATTTAGTTTAAGTAGGTGTTTATCGTGCATACCTTACTACTATCGTGTACAGATTAGAATATCCTGTACCTCCTAAACTCCTACCTCTAGATCGTACAAGGCAGTTTCCGTGCTCCTTATACTACCGCTATTGTTAACGAATCTTTAAAACATATCCTACCGTTAGACAAGGTGTTTAGATTCAACGGTGTATCATCTCGTTTGATTTATTTTTAGGACTGATCATTTATCATTCTTCTCGTAGACCAAGGAAATCTTTCTAGTCGCCTTTTTGGTGGAATGATGTATCATTCCAATTCTCGCTAATGATCTGCACAAGAGAAAAAGAGAAAGAATTTAATGATTTTATAATTAGTTTCTTTGTGCTTTTTTATTCTTGAATGAAACCGTTTGCATTATGCGGTGTTTATCAACTCAAATAAAATATGCAAATGCACCTTTAAATTTTAAAGGTTAAAAACTTCTAAGTTATCATTTCCTATTCACTTTACTTATTACAATAACAAATCGAAATTTATTTACAAGAAAAAATAGAAAGAAAGCATAAAGTATAATTTTTTTTGTCCAAAAAAAAGAAGAAATTGTAAATTATCTTTCAACAAGAAAGAAAAATCGTCAAATTACGAAGCTATCTTAATGAGTGTTCTTGAGATTGAGTAATCGAGTGAGTTATGAATGCAAAGAAGATGCAGCATAGCTTTAAGAGTTTTAGTATTATGCAGATGAGAAAGTTTTCTCATTGTCACGTTTTCTTCTTCTTCTTCTTCGTTCTTACTACTACGAAGTAGATGTGACTACGACCAGTCGTTTTTTAATAATAAAAAAAAACTAATACATTATAAGACTGGAATTAGGTATTGTAATGACATATTGATGGGGCTTAATGTCGGAGTTGAAAGAGAAAGAATGAAAGAATTATTTTGAGTAATATCTCCTTCGATAATATGTGGTCCCTTTGACTCTGGTTGGAATTTAAGGACTCACACGTGGATGATGAAGGTGGTCTTAAGAGTCTAGCCGGGGGTTTATAAGCGAGACAGGGCGGCGCCTTTTTCTCTTTTATAGTAAAGTGCTTGGAGCAAAAAGCTTAAAGCCTTGCTCTTGCTCTGAATGAACGTTTTTTTCTTGAATTCGTTTAACATTATGAAGAGAAAATTGTGTGGATAAGACTTTTATATTGTTAAAGGAATACCGCTGATCTTTAAGAATTGTATAATTTAAGCAAGAAAAGCGAGCTTATACATTCTTAACTACCTTTAATTGTTCTCTAAATTTGTAGTTGTATTGTATACTTAATTCGGCTTAATAATAACCAAAAGAAAGGACCCACGCTTGGTTATTAAATATGATATATTTTTCTTATTGTGGTTTTCTTTATCTCCCAATTAACATAGCATAATATCATTACAGAACCAGAACAGAAACATCAGTCACTTTATACATTTACACGATTAGATAGATCATAATTGTCCTATTTTATAACAACTGATTTTTTACAACAAATCTCCAGAGTAAATTCGTAAATTCAGGTGACTCCCCTTCTTAAACTTCATTACCAATCTCCTTATTGTTGATGCTAAAAGGACTTGGGTCACCATGTCAACCATTCTAAAAAACAATCACCATAAATACGGCTATAAAGCTAGGCAGCGTCCGTTTGGAAATTCAGCACGATCTTTGGACGTCCATTCTAAAGAGAGTAGTGCTGAAATTCTGGAGCCTTACCGGTTTTTGTAGAGATTTTATTGGAAATGTTACAAGTTTTTCATTAATAAGCGTTTCCATGGAACTAAATTCACAAAACGACAAATTATCTTCTAATCGCTGCTTAACAAATTTAAAAAAATGATAATGACAGTGAGCCAACCTAAAAACAAAAAGATCTCCGCGAAATCTAAGCTCATAAGAAGCGTCCTTTTTGAATTTACCTGTATAACTTACGTTTATAAAAAGAGTAATCTTCTAAAGATTCACGAATTTTTAGGTATAAATAACAATATTTATGCATTGTGTCGTATTACTCCTTAATTAGTTATTATTTACATTTAACTAATTTATTTTCGTTTCTTAAAATATTTATTCTAACACATACTGCGTTCACAAAGCTACATGAAATATAAACACCTATTCAGATCCGATGTGAACATGGAATCAAAAAAGAAGACTATGGAACCTGTGTGTCCTACCAGTAATGGTGTACGGATGTGAATCATGGATGATAAATAGAGAAGTTGTTAGAAGAATGAGGACAGCACAGAGGGGCATGATGAGAAGTATGCTGAAAATAACGAGGAAAGATAGGAGAACAAATGCTTGGATAGAAAAAGAAACCGGATTAGATGATATTGCCAAAACAATCTGTGAGAGAAAATGGAGTTGGACGGGACACATAGCGAGGACGACTGACGATCGCTGGACAAAAAAGATCATCCAATGGTATCCAAGAGAACTGAGCAGGGGCCGAGGCAGACCAGGAGGTAGATGGGATGAGGAATTTAAAAAAATATGCGGAGGGGAAACGTGGCAAAGGGTTGCATGGGATCGCACAGAATGGAAAAGGATGACCAGCGTTTTCAAAGAGATATGGCTTTGGAAAACATAGTAATTCAATAGAGATGCATGTGTCCTAAACCGAACCAAACAGCAAGACCTTATTTAATTGATAATTGTTGCACTTTTGCATGATAATTAATTTAAAATTGTTGGATTTATTTATTTATTTATTTCAGGTTATTTAATTGTTAATTGTTAGATTTATTTATTTATTGCATGTTATTCAATTGTTAATTGTTATATTTATTTATTTAATTCAGGTTATTTAATTGTTAATTGTTAGATTTATTTATATATGTCATGTTATTTAATTGCTAATTGTTGTTTCATACCTTCTGAATGTTGAATTTTGAATANAAAAAAAAAAAAAAAAAAAAAAAAAAAAAAAAAAAAAAAAAAAAAAAAAAAAAAACTGCGTTCACACATCATTTTGAAAACGATCTTGAAAACTTAAAAACGATCCGCTAGTTCAAAACGTTGTATGAACAGAGAACGACGGACCGTATCGGGTTAAATCCATTCTACCAAAAATACGTGATCGGAATGGGGGATCCAATTCAAAACGCTCATATAAACAGGTCGTGGGGGGGGGGGGGATCGAGATATCAGGTTATTTTATTATTTTCCACTTTTAAGTTTGCAGTGATTTTGCAGTGAGCAAAATCACGGTGTTACATTGCAGTTAAGTTCTTTGTTTTCGAGAGCTTCCGTTTCCTTTTTGTTAAACCTGCAAAAAAGTTTTTAAAAAATGTTAATACTATAAAGAACCTGTGAAAAGATTTAATAACTTGAAAATAAAATTTAGAAATTCACGGACATATTAAGGCCCCCATACACGATCAAACATTTTGTGCAAAAGTTTGCACAAAATGTTTGCGCAAACCTGATGTCGGGGAAATTTAGTTAAAATTCATGTTTGCGCAAACATTAAGCACATACATGGTCAAAATGTTTGCACAAACATGATAATTGCGCAAAATGTTTGACCGTGTATGGGGGCCTTTAGGTAACAAGAAATAAATTGGTAAGGCGTGAATTCTCACGTAAAAAGGGTTTCGTTGGTATTATGAAACAAAATTAGTAAGGGGAGGAGGGGGGGGGGGGGACGAAAAATTTCGATATTTTTTAACAAAATGGCGCCGAAAATGAAAAACTAACCCTAAGTGGTATATATATTTGTAATCTACTCTTCAATACCTTTCATTTGATACCCCACTCAAAATTTAAAAAAAAAAAATTTTTTCGAGTGACATGAATTAGCCGCCATCTTGGATTACCAGTTAATCAGATCGAGTTGCTAATCTTATTTTTTCATTGGCCCAGCAGACCGCACATTTTGCATATTTTCCTATATTTTTAGTAACAGCGGAAGTACGATTTTAGGGGGGGGGGACACGAAAAATTTCGATGTTTTTTGTCAAAATGGCGCCGAAAATTAAACACTTTCCCCAAGTGGTATATATATTTGTAATCTACACTTTAATACCTTTCATTTGATACCCCACTCCAAATTTTAAAAAAATATTTTTTTCTCGCGATGTGAATTATCCGCCATTTTGAATTTGAACAGCTGATTATTTTGAGTTCTCTATATTTTTCCTGTGTGCGCGTCAAAACGATCTTTAATACTGGTAAGTTTCACGCTTTTATCTCTTTTGGTTCAAAAGTTATTGGAACCGTACAGAGTGACAGACGGACACAGGAACGAAACTATAAGGGTTTCTTTTTTTTGGTTTTACCAACGAAACCCTTAAAAGGTTTTACTCGTGACGTCACCGTTATGAGACATCGAAAACTAACATTTTGATCACCTGTATTTTTTGTTGTGTGAACGCGAATCGTTTTGATAATAACGAATTGGATCCGAAACGCTTTCAAAACGAAATGTGAACGTAGTAGCAGTTAACAATACCTATACGAGTTTTTAATACCTATACGTATTAAAACTTAGGTTACTGATCTTGGAAATAATTATCACACTTTTAAAATATTTTGTAAAAAAAATATGTAAAATAAAGTAAAAGTAGTTATATTATAATACCTTGTGTCGTTACATCCTAATTTATTTAAATTTAATATCAGCTGTTATCAGAGTTATTAGGTAAAGTTATGTGTATGTTAGTACAAATTATGAATTTCGCTGTTATAATACTTTGAATAAAAACATATTATTTGTATATTCCTTCTGTAGATATACCTTAATATATTTCAATTTAAGATATTTTCGTTTCTTAAAATACTTGTGTTCAAGACCTTTTATTTGTTGTCATTACGACTTAATTATGTTAAAGAAATAAATATATTTAATTTATTGCGTTGTTTCACCTTAATTGGTTATTATTAAAATTAAATAGAATACTTTTTGTTTACATAAAGGTAAAGCTTTTGATTTAATTATTTTGGTTTTCTTTATGTAAATAAATAGGAAAATATTTTGATGTTTTGTTGGTACGACTTAACTTTGTTTTTAGGTTATGAAAAAAATGAAAACAGTTACGCACTAAACTTTGTACACGTCATTACTTTTTTCATTTCGATTGTTCATTTCACTAATTATTTTGCTAAAGTAAATAAGTATTTTAGTTAAATGTTTATTACAAGTGAATGCAGCTTTTGGATATTTATTTATTTGTTTTAATAAGTATAAACTTTAGTTCTTGTATTATTTTTAGTTGATTGGTTCGATATTTAAAAAAAAACTATCGCGCTTACTTACGTGTTAATAATCTTTTGAATTGTTTTATTCCTGTTGTTTAAACAGAGGTAAATATATTTATTGTTATGTTGTTATGTTCGACTTAAAAGGGAGTATTTATAAGTTTGATTAAGGTTAGTTCCATGATGTTATTGTTTTTTAATTAATAGTCTTGCAACTTCCGAAACATTGTAGAAACGAAAAGGTTTAGATCTTAATTGTTTTGGTTTTTTTCGGAGAATTAACTAGGGAGAAACTGAAATTCACCTAGTTTATTGTTACTAACCTACTAAGGTTTTGTCTTCTAATAAAAATAAACTGGATCTGGTTTCTATTTTTATTTTATTTTTATTTTTTTTTTTTTTGTAGGAATACGTGGAAATAAGATGACCAGTTACAGTGAATTCTTTACAGACTTCTTTCTTTCTTCATCTTCACTATTGAATTCATTGTAAAAATAAAAAATTGAAATATATATACATGCACATCAATTCCTATTTTGTAATTAATTTTTATTTTATTTTCATTTTTGTTACAGTCTGCAGAAATCCACCAAGAAAAATAAGTAAACTGGCGGTGACAATTGTTTCCGAACACCATCCAAATTGTATTATAGTCAAAATCCTGTATCGTAGAATCGTAGGAAGAGAATTCTTTCTTTATCCTAAAGCAAACGGCAGTTGTGGATACGACTAAGTGAGTATATACCATCAATTTTTTTTGCCCCATGATTTTTATTCACAATAAATTTATCAAGGGTATCGTGAAATGGAAATGAATGTATTTTTTTTCAATTGAAGTGGTGGGTGTCATGAAATAAAACGGCTGATGGGAGCCGCAATCTGATCCTGCGTCAAAAATACATTTGTTAAAGCCATTTAAGATTTAGCACTATAAATTATTCTTTTTTTATGAATTTAGCATGATTAAATGCTTTAATGCAATTTTCATATCGTATCAAGTTTTAATATTTTTTTAAATATTTTTTAATATAATTTTTGGCTGAAGATGGTCTAGAATCGTTTGGCAGCAAAACATGGTTTAATTTGTACATTTGAGAGATTATATTCCTTTGTGAAACAGTACAATTTGTATAATTCACACATTTGAGAAATTATAGATGTTTTTGATTTGTTCATAATAGAGTTGATATCCCTTTGTCAAAAAAATACGTTGGAATGAGGCTCCGCCATCTTTTCTATAAACCGCCTTATATTCTTTAGTTTTAACTAATTGTTATTATTAATATTTTATTTTTTATTTCATTTTGCAGAAGTCCACGAAGGAAGTTGTAAAATACAAGTCGCAAGACGAAGCGTTTATCGTTTATCCTCCAACCAAACGGTGAAAGTAGATCCAAAACATAATTATGTAGTTTGGGATTTGTTTTATTTTAATATCTACTGTTATTATTGTAAACAAATCAGGTGTTGTTTTGTCACACTATGTTTATTTAACCGGGCCAACTGTTACATAAATCTCTAATATGGCTCTCCCTTACTAACTGTTACAATAATAGCAATAACTTTAGTCAAAAATCATGCTTGTAGTAAGGGTAGTCAGGCATTAGGTCAAAATACATAGGAAATGGCAGTTACAACATTATTACAGTCTATAAGATTAAAGTTGGACAATCAAAAGGCGGGAAAATTTTTTGGGAAACGATTTTATTGGTCCCCCATGTTGAATGCAACTTCAGAAAAAATGCTCTAGTCTACCTCTGTTCCACAAAAAAAATATAATATGGCAACACCGATTTTCCCTTTTTATAACCCCAAAACTACCTCCACATTTGTTGTTTCCCGCCTTCGATTGTGCCAACTCTAATCTTGTAGACTGTAGGAGGCCCATATAAGCTAAATGTTAATGTTATTGATCAATATTCAATATTATTATACAACATTGAGCGCATATATATGTACTACACCTTGTACCATTATGTTTAGCATGTGTTGACCACTTAAGACAATTGATAACAAGTGGATTAAAACTAAAACTAAGTTATCTCTTTTATCATTCTAATTTTCTTTTCCTTTGTTACAGTCTGCAAAGTCAACTACTCAACGAGACAAGGTGTGAATGGTAGAGATCGGAGTAACTTAGCAGTGACAGGAATACTTATAAGATGACGTTAGAAGAGCCTTCATCCTCTAGTAAGTAAGTAGATTAGTTTTTTGACTATATCTAATAATATACTGTTGCAGTAGATAAAAAGAAGAGCGTTGTTGTCTCGCTCTTGTTAAACAGAGCTAGGAGTTAAGTTTACCGCATTGACGTTGTGAGGCAAATATTCTGATTAATTCTCGCCTTCCCTCTAGGGGTAAGTTGTCCCTCATCCACCTGTCTGCCACCATAACTCAAATTTTCCTAGTCTATTACCTTATTTCTAACTCCTCAATCCCTCAACGTTTTTCTAAGCTTCCCTAGACCCACTTATAGCTACGCCATTGATTCACTGACTACCGTACTAACTTTTTAAAGGTTCTCTAATACAACTTTATCTTAGAAAATGCCACGATACTAGCAATAACATTATTTTTACATATTAGCATTAATATAACAATATTTCTTTAGAGAATCCTAGTATTAGCTAATAATATCAATTCAATATTTAATGTATTTTATACCGTCTTTGAAGTCGCGTTGAAAGAATTTTTTAATATGGTCAAGAACTTTCAGGAAAATTACTCTGAACAATTTTTTTGTTAATGTACAGCTTACATTATAAATATTAAAAAATAATATCAATATATTTATTCTCATTTCGTTTATGATTTTTTTCGCATTTCTTTTTATATTTAACCTGCCAGTAGGGGTCAAACACCAAATAAAGAAGGGAAATTTTATAATATAATAGGAAAATTTTATAATACATTTTAGTTAATGTTATATTCGGAAGTTTTTTTACGATCTATCATCTAAACTGTATAACAATTTATATTATGGTTAATAAAAATTAGAAAAATATTGCTGCGTAGAAAAAATTAACATCTTAAAATTCTTCAAAAATTTGGTTTTTTGCTAATCTATTTCCTTTTAGATTTATGTTAATTCTTTGATTAACCTCACTTAAGTAGGGATAGATGTTTAAATAAGGCTTTTCTTGAGAGGCTTTCTTTTGCAATTTTGTTTTGTTTAATAGGCATTGCTTTCTTATCGAAAAAAGAAGAATTTTATTGGATTTCGGATTTCTTATAATTACTTAATATGTCTTTAGCTTCATAATTATAATTTATTAGCCATGACTTTGATCCTGTTTTTTTTTTTTAGAACTTGTATTTTGTAATGATGTTTTATCGTATTTATAACAAAAAAATAGAAACCGGATCAAACAAGTATCTATTATAGAAGAATTAGCGTAGACTGCATTAAATGCATAGAGGTCCGACTCCAGACACTCAAGCCTAAATAGACGGGCCCTTACCGTCATCCCACATCCTCTACACTTTGTCTTCATTGAGCATAAATCTCACTTATACGCTGTATTAGACCCCCGACGTCTCCCTCTCTACATACTTTATGACAGAATGACCTTACTTACACCCGGCAGCTCCAGAGATAGACATCGACCCCTTAGTATCATTGTTCGTTTTAATTCACTTCTCATATCTCCTTATTAATATATTTATTTAGGCTTCTTGTTGACTATGTCATCTTCATATTATATCTTTTTCAAGTGCACTATCATATTATTAAAGTTCGTTCTAATAGCTTTAGATGATCACTTATGAAATAACAAGCTTAATGTTGATTTACTACTTGTTAATTCATCTAATTTATAAATCTTAATAACATTTCTTCTTTCGCTTATACATAGTGCTTATTAAGGCGTATAAAAGTGGTTCTGTCTCTGTATATTCGCATAGGTCCTAAACTAAAACTACTCGGCCTGTTTTGATTTGGCACTCATGTTACAAGGCGTTAAATTTGGCGTTAAGTTAATGTTATTTTGGTAATATGACCATTAAGCCCGATTAATACCTAATACGACATAACATAATATCGTCTTGTCTGATCAGACAAGACGTATCAAGTAAGTTGTTAGGTGTAGATAGGTTTAAGGTTTAATGAGGTCTTCCAACTTATCGTCACAGATAAAAAGTAAACACCGCACCGGGGGCACTAATTCAATCACCTTCTTTTTCAATGTGCCGTACCAGACTAAGAATATACGACTAAAAACAAATGTAAAAAAAAAAAAAAAAAAAAAAAGTGCTGGAGAAACACAAATGTTACTTAAAGAATATTTAAGAGACTTATAAATTTAGTATTAAGGTTTTTTTTTACAAAACAACTCTCTAGTATTTATTTATATTCCTTATAGTTGAAAGGAAATCACAGTAAAAGAAAAAATGATGATAATGATTTAAGGAAATGGTGATTTAATTTGTATGTCTCAGGTTTTCTGTACTTTTCAGCGGTTGTTATTCATAAAGGTCATTGACATTAAAGATTTTTACCTGCGAAATAAAAAGAATTTAAGAATGACATTTTGAAAATTGTTAGGGTTGTTGTAGATATTTTATAGTCGTTCAAACGGCTATTCGTAGTCATTTATTATAACAATAGAAGTATAAATTTATGTTTATGTTTAAAGTTTAAATCAGAAATTCTTTCCACTCTGTTCACACGCTTTTGAATTATTTTGTCAATTTTTAGAAATGAAAACGAATAAAGTCCAAAATTTCCAATCTTTTTTTCTTTTCTCTATTCAAATAAAAAAAAATAAGAAGACAAAAAAAGTAACGGGTTACAAAAAAAATTGGAGGGGTCAGCCCTCTCTTTCAGATCTCTTTAGCTATTCCAATACTGAAAGACTCATAACTCAAGAACAACGACTGCGATTCCTTTCTCGATCCAAAGCAGAAACGTCTTTAACGACTTGGCAGAGGTTTCGTCCAGTTGGACTCTTTAGGTTATCGAGTGGCAGGAAACCACCACCGCGCATCCTTAATTTTTAGCAAACTAAAGAAGGCAGAGAGAAAAGAAAGAAAATAAAGACTCGACCGGACGAATATAAAATAATTTGGGCTTTGGATAGTTGTCAAAAAAAGGAACCTAAGTCGTTATATACGGACGAATTGGAATCGCGTACTTGACCAATTATTTTCTTCCTCGGTTTAAACGAGTATGTCTGAAGACAGAAGTTAAATCAGGTTTTTTTTTTTTTTTGATTGTCTCAGGTCGCTGAAAAGACAATGACACACTCTATCATTCATAGTGAGTCATTCATTGAAATTCTACCTGGCTGTGAAAGAAACAATGTCCTCAACACAGTTAGATAGTTATCTGTTGCTATAATTGATTTGATTGTCGGCTAAAAATACCAGATAGGAGTTCATTTATCGCTTAAAACTATTAATAGAATTGAATATTCTATTTATAACTTATCAATGAATTTGGCGTGTTGCTTGAGCCTATATATTTTCATACAGAGTAAATTAAAAATAATTATATTGGTCTTTGTTGATGGATAATCTAATCATTTCTAAGATTTTAAAAAATATTACTCGTTAGGGTTGCCTTATATTTTCCTGCGTGTGTCTGCCTGTCCGTCCGTCCGTCTGTCGCCTGCTCTCACGGTTACACCTTTCGTCTCACCACTTTAAAATTTGGCATATAACATGTGTATAGTACCTACCATTACAATATAGTAACCATTATTTTTTATAATTATTAATTATGGAAAATGTAAGCAATTATAGTTTAAAATAAGATAAGTTGAGATGCAAGTCGTTCCACGGTCTTACTTCTTAACTAGAATTTAGGTGCTATTGTGCTGAATTGTACAGTCTTGGATTTATACATATCTCAAATTTTATAATATCTTATAACCCACAGACAACTAAAATCTTTTCTTCTATCTGGAGGGGTCTTCTTTTGCCAGCACTTTGCTATATGCCAATTGAATAAACGGCAAATTCAAAGGGCATTTCCGTGTTAAGAGCTTCCTTGTTAAGAGTTTTCTTGTTAAACCAAACCCTGACTTCTTCACCTTTCCAAAACTTTCCCTTCTGGGTGCTCTTTAAGTCATAACCTCTTCTGTTTCTTCCCTTGGTCTATCCGCAATTTTACGTATGCCTTAACCATAATATGTCTAAGCTGTGGATATATTCATTTTTTTCTTCTGGTTCGAGGGTGTATTGTTAAATCCAAAAATTTAAATTCGATTTCGATATTTTTTCTTTAAGTATCATCTCGTCGATAAAAAAGTAATTATCTTTCGATTATTTCAATTGACTGAGAGAGTATTTTCTGAAAAGAATTTTATCTCCTGATCAAATATCTAAAGTAACTTATTTGTGAATAACTTGTATTTGCATTGAATTTAAATCTTCTTTTACATAATATACGGGCTTACCTACGACCTACGTGCTAAGAATGTGTGGATCGTGGGAAGATAAAAACGAGAACACAAGAAAGCACACGTGGCACAGATGTTTAAAATTAAAAACAAAGGATCTTAACTAGATTTAAATTACCTATTTACTACGAATGTTTTAGTCTTATGTGAAACATAATGGAAAAGGTTCCATCGATTTTGATTTGTAAAATAGGTAATATAGTTCATTTAAATACCAATAAAAATCATAAAATATGACGCTAGTTTGCGAGATTTTTATACTAAGGCACAGGATACTGTGGACAACCTCATTAATTATGTTCATATTAGGGGTCTAGGCTTATTTTTTAAAATAGATTTTTTTTTTCAGACACCTCATAAGAAATATAAGATTCCTCTTTTAAGATTTTGTTTTTAAATAAATAAATTTCGTTGTTTGGTGATAATCTCGTTATTCAGAATTTCACCTCCATTTGCTTCTTTTATGATATAATTTTCTTTAATTTTGACCTTTTTTCAGATTCGGAATCAATTTCTCAATCAAATAAGACCAATTTGTTCAAATATATTTAGTAATTTAAAAATATATTTTTTAGCCCTCCCTCCACTTGTAAACATTCCTATCCTGAGCGGCCGGTAATGTTCCATATTACAGCTCTGGGGCCGGTAATAATGCATGGTTTATCCATTACAGGGCCGCTAGTAGTTCGAGAAGCGGCCGCTCTCTGGCCGGGCCGCGGCGTGCAGGAAGCGCTAGTAGTACGCGTCAGCTGTTTAATTCGTAAACAATCAATATTTTTATAACTGCGGTTTGTTTTGGTAATGATTTAACCTTAAAATGCATTTATTATTTTATAAGATTACGGCAAAATAGTTTTTTGTAGTTAGTTAACATGTGGTGGGCGATAAAATAGTGTACGCACCACGAGCAGTAAGCGCTATGACAAGCCTCGGGCGTTAAACGCGGCCTGTAATAACGCCCTTACTACTCTAGGTACGTAAATAGCTATTATGTTCATTCTTTTACTCTCTTCGTAGTTTGAAAATTAAAATAGTAGGAAAACTCAAATTTGTCAACAATATACCATAACTCGCCTAAATAATGGTTGACACGCCGACGTAACTAGTGTCGAGTGAAGATTGTGAGGCCTACTCCCTATCCTTTAATAACAGGATATAACATAGGAAAATAATACATGTTGTTTTCTTGTAATTGGAAAATAATTTAGTGTAATTTTTTATTAACTTGGTGCGTAGGCTTCCGCGGGTAGACTCGTAATAAACAGCTTGGTTTTCCGGTGGAATCCGCGTCTCGAAGGGGGTGAAGTCCGACGTTTCGCTTCCACTACTGGAAGCATCTTCAGGGGTGTGGTGCATCGTGATGTTTACTTGAAGCAACAACAGTATGTCTTGTTGTTGCTTCAAGTAAACATCACGATGCACCACACCCCTGAAGATGCTTCCAGTAGTGGAAGCGAAACGTCGGACTTCACCCCATTCGAGACGCGGATTCCACCGGAAAACCAAGCTGTTTATTAATTTTTTATTACTCAATTGTTTTCGAACCCCTAATAGGTGTCATACATATCCCCCTCAGGATGGCGGTAGCGTTTATTATAGGAAATAGTTGATTTAAGATTTTTTTTTATTCAATAACGCATAACCAAAGCACATAATCATAACTAACAAATAATTATTAAAATATATGTTATAAGTTTTTCCTCTTCCGCAAACCAATTTTCATTCTTTCATAATGTGCGCAGAACTCGGCCACTTTGTCGCTCAATAAGATAATTGTTGTGACTTGTTAACCGTTAAAAGTCTAAAATAAGAGGATATTAGTCTCAATCCAGTATTGTTTTCGAACAAGGTCGTCTAAGAATTAATTCTTCAATCATGAGTCCGTAAAACCAACTGATTATGCCACTTTCAAGTTGATGTTTTATTCATAAAGTTGTATAAACTTTTTTTTTCTTTAAAAAAGTATTACCCCACTTCAAATTATGTTCTAGGTATAAAAAAAGTTCCTAAAATTAAAAAATAATTCGTTTTTATTTTTGGGTCCTCGGTTAGCGTAGGATTTTTTTTAAACCCACGAGGGAAGTGTTTTTTTCCCCCCCTGAGCAACAAACGAATACAGTTTAAATTAGTTATAAATCAAGTATTAAATTGAATTTTTTAAATAACATATTTTTAAGTGAGGTCTATATTTAAATGAGTTATTGGTGAGTGTTAAAGATAAAATAAGAGACCATTAAAAATATAGGTTGTTAAAGAACCTATAAAGCAGAATTGCCATTATTTTTAAACTCTACATATAACTTATTGATTTTATATATATATTTATTTAAACGTTTGCTTATGCTTCCGGACTTACCAAAGGTAACAAAAGCAAAAGAAGAACATTTTTTTCTATCAATATTCAACACTTCCTTGAAAGAAATGCGATTCAGACGTCATGGAACATTTTTGATCTTGTTGCTGTCAGCAATTCTGTCCATCATCACAAATAGCTTAAAAACTACTTGTACGTTTTTGATTAAATTTGGATGATACGTCAAAATTAGCTCACACAAGGTCCTATATTATTTCTACCTAAAAGACGGAACTGGTTCTCTAGTTTCATGTCCACAAACAGACTGAGAGGTCGAATTTTCAACTACACACACAAAACATTTTACTTTCTCGTATAAAGAAAAAGTATTGTGATGACACGAAATTTTATTTTGAGATTTTGATGAACTCAGAGGACCTCAAAACTTGTATGAGGTCTCCTGAGTCCGAAAGGCCGAGTTCGATTTCCCGCCGAGGAGATGTTATTTTTAAGACAAATTTTGATAAATTATTTAATAATTATTAAATTTACCTATGAAAACTTGAAAAATAATAAATGGAAAACTCTGGATTAAGTAATTATGAGCTCTTATAAGACAAATTATATCTTGGACGGACCGATTTGTTTAATTTAGGTAAGTTGTTATAAAAAAAAAAAAAACATTAACATTAAAGATATTAAAAAAACACTCAATAAAGTATTTTTGACATTAATTGAGCTTCTAATATATAAAGAGAGATTTGTTTGAAAAATGAGATGGGTACTGTTGTGAGAGTCACTAATAAAAAATCCTTTCTCGCACCTTCTTGATATCCTTTCTACCTGCGAAGACACGAGCCTTCAAATCCGGTGGCACACTTCTCTTTAGTACACCAACAATCAATAACTTTCCTCTTGATAGTTAACAGATATCACATTATACTATTCATATATCACCTTCTTGATTATACTATTCATCATATACAACACCAATAACATTCTATATCTTCCGTTAATAAGCTTAGAAGTTAGAAGTAGGTTAATACTCTAGTAATTTAATAGTTCCTTTGCTAGTAATTAAGAAGGACCACCTTCACGAAAGTGAATTGAAATGCTTTTTGAGTCCCTCCTGGTTCAATGACCTCACGCAAGGGTTCCTTCAAAGGGCCTATTCTCTTTTTTTCTCACTCATTGACAGATTTTTTTTTCTTTCTTTTTTTTGGTGGTTTGAAATCGAAAACTAAGGTCCTTTGTTTTGATTTTTTCTCTCTTGTAACTGAGTAATGTTTATTTAAAGATGTACCAGTGTAAACAAATAATAATGGTCTTTGGTCTTATTGTTTTTTAAACGAATAAATTCTATGTTTGTTTCAATTCGTATTTTGCTTTATTTGATTTATAATTTTTTTTATTTTCTTAGTATATTTCAAGAGAAAGAATTGTGATGGTTCATGAATAAGATTTGAAATGCTTTAAACTTTAAACCTTTTGGTCCTCTGAGTTTTTTTTTTTAATAATTGTCGTACGTGCAATCACTTTGAGCCTGATTTTTGAACCGATATCAATTAAATTTTAAGTCGTATAATCACTTAACACTTTCCAGAAATCAAGTTACATATTTGGTTTAAATGTCAGAAAGTTGCAATATTTTTCATCTATCTACAGTACTACAGTACACATTATTTGTGTAGTATTTAAATAGTTTACGACACTGTCGGACGCTACACCAAAGAGCAACCCTGGATTCAAACCCAATCTACTTAAATTATGTTACTTTGCACCTTTTTGTAGAGTTCCTTTACCATAATCCAGCTTTCAAATTGCAACTGAACTTTTAAACAAACATTCAATTTATCTGTCAACTTTCAGATTTTTAGAGTTTCATTGATAAAACCAAAAAAAAATAAACCCATATAGTTTTGTTCCTGTGTTTGTCAGTCAGTCTGTCTCTCTGTACGGTTCCAATAACTTTTTTTTATTATACCGATCTCCCGATATGCATCTTTTAAAATATTTTATATTTTATTCAAAATTTAATATTTTCTACTGCTTTCTTGTGTTCCATAGAAATCTCCATGAAAAAACAGCTTCTTTACACTATGATGTGATTATGTAAAAAATATATTAAGTAATTTAAAATTTAGGTTCCAGAGAAGGCCTTAAAACTTCCGATATTTAAAGTCTTGTTTTTATTAATTAATACAAATATTTCGTATAATAAAATAACCGTATTTATTATAATACGACAAGACTTTAAAATAAATTGATGTTTAAACCAGAAAATAATTTGTAAAAAGCCGGAAATTTAAAATATGATTATGTAAAAGTTTAATAATAACAATGAAACATTTAAAGTTTTTACACAAAAAATCAAGGAAATAATTTAAACAGCTAAAAACAATCAGAACATTACGCCAATGTATAATTACATATTTATAAAACAATTTTGGTTTATACGCCATAAATATAAACGCATTAATATATAAAACACTGAAATAGAGATATATATTACTATACATTTTTATCAACTTAAAAATAAATATAATATATGAATCCATTTTGCAGACTGGTTTGCCCACACCGGTATATTTATTTATGAGGGTAAGATAGTTAAGACAAAATTAGGAAGTAATTAAGAAACATTAAGTTAAAACTTTTAAGTTTAAACATATTAAGTTTAGGGGGGGGGGGGGGGGTTGATTCCAAATTGGGCTTAAAGGCTTAGCTTCTAAGTCCATAGATATATAAACCATGTAGAGTAGAATTGTCCATTGAGCAAACCCGGGCATCGGCTGGCTGGTGGGAGAGTAAATTGGGCACTTCACACGTGCACAGACATATTGGGCACATCACACGTCACACATCCATTTGGGCACTTCACACTGATGATCACATCAAATTATTATGATACTCAGTGTGAACATTGATAATGACCTTGAGTTCAACCGAGATTACGTGTATATACGCTAATCATTCAGCATACCAGTTCTAATAAAAAATAAAATATACAAATAAAAAATTCCACCAATAAAAATGCTAAGACTTAATTTGTTATCGTTTAAAATCTATTCATCTAAATAAAAATAATATTAAATGCATCTAGGATTTTTTTTTTTTTCTGATGATGTAATATGTAGTTAAAATGTGTATTGTGAACACCTGATCTCCGAATAATTATTTCTTATACTTAGTTATCTTTATACTAATTAATAATATTGTATTTCAAAATTTAAGAATGTGAAATAGAGGATATTAAGAATGATTAAATTAATGTTTTAGTTGTACCTAAGAAGACATAGTTAACTTTTATCTTATACGTCTTACGCTATAAAAAATGTACCTTTTTCTGTTATTTACACAGAAAAACATTTAAAAGCTGTTTCAAAATTAATAGTTTAAAATTTCCTTGTTTCTTTTTAATCCGGTTGATCTAGTATCTATTATTTTTTTAATCTCTATTCTCTACCATCTATTTCCTCTTAATTAGTTATCCCTACACCTCAAACGATTCCATTCAAGTTTTGAAATCCTATTGTAAAAACTTTCGTTTGTTTACATGACTTTGAATATAACCATTAAGTTAAGTATCTCAATGGCATCTTTCAGATGTTACATATTAGTTAGGCTGGACGTAGGATTTAAAGGGCGCATCGTAAATGCCTTTTTTTTGTGGGACTGTCTACTTTTCCCCTCAAAAAACTGTGACCATAAATCGTAGGGAACAGCTTTGTAAAGAAAGATAAAAAAATCTGGCAGATTCTCCTTTTTTAATAGTCTTCTTTTCTAAAAAGTAATTTTTCTTCTTTGTCAGTTACTGACCAAATATTTATATACAAATAAAGTCTATATTTTGAATGACATATGCTGATACTTCGGAGCTAACCTATATTGATTTATTTCGTTTTATATTTATCTTAATTATTATATTGTTTAACATAAAAAATATGATTAAATTATATCTGTTCTATTATTAGAATTGGTTAATATATAGTTATCAAATGAATGTAAATAAGAAATAAATGAAATTAGTAAAAATCAATTCTTAAATTTGAAATAACATAATTCAAAAAATTTAATACAAAAATGTTAATTAATTTATGATTAAACTTTCTTTTTATAAAGTCTTCAACAGGTGGTTGATCACATTTCGATTTTGATTTCAGTGGAGAAAAATTTATTATTATTATTTCCTGGGCAACTAGATTATTCCCAGGAAGGATCTTATATGGTTAAAGTTGTTTTTAAATGGACCAAAAAATAGAGTTTTTTTTTAATCAAAAGAGGTGTTGTTCTAGGGGAAGCGCTCCTAAATCTATTACCCCAAATTATTTTCTAGGTTTCATCCCAGAGTATTATTTTTTTTAAATTATAAGCCAAATTTGATCGAAATCGACCCAGTATAGTTTAAGCTCCACGTCTAACATAGACAGACATTGTTTAAAATTCAAAATTTGGAGGCAGGGAACCTTAACACGAGGATATTCATCAAAAATAAAATTTTAGTTGCAACGCAATTCTTTCTCCTTATATATAGTTTGTATTTGTGAAAGTAAAAAAGGAACTTAATTAGAATTGGCAAAGTTTGTAGAACAGTCGTACAATGTACTGGGTTTTATGTATTCAGGGTGACCCAAACATTCATGGCAAACGTGGCTGATTTTGTGGCTCAAATAGATCGAACTTTCTATGTAAGCAGGTGTGTATTAATAATTTTTCCTTTTTTCCCAATCTTAACTAAAGGTAGATTCCAAAGTACAAAGGTTGACTCTTTTTCGCCGTTCAAACATTATTAACTTCTGCATGATGATTTTAGAATTTAGAATTCTATTGCTTTCATTACCTACGTACAATGGTATTTCACTTTGTTAGTACAATCATTATGCTGTTCAGCACAATTTCTCTGAATCGATGCAACAATAGTCAGTACACAATAGATTTATCTAGCTTACAGTACTACAATGAGAGGCGTAAATATACTTTATGACACAAATAATATGCATAAGAGATAAGTTTTCACAAAGAGTTTGACTAATTAGAAGTTAAAATGCCTAATTATTCTAAGAATTTCTACATTGGTATCAAAAGAGATTAATTACCAATAATAACAATGAGTTTAATCTAAACTTTCAAAACTCAAATTAATTTAAGCCATTGTATAAAATGGCTAAACCAATTCAACGAACTCTAAACTATTGTAACTGCCCGGAAAATTTGTTTTGTACTTTTAATAAGGTTGTCTGTAAATTCTGGGGTCCTTGTTCTTTTTCTATTTTAAATTCTTGATTTGGCGACCCTCCGTCTGTTAAATAGAAATGTTATGAATAGAGAATGAAATTCAAAGTAAAATTTAACAGATTTATTGGCAAACATTCACCAAGCATAATATATTTCAATAGAAACCTATTTAGATTTTAAACAGATCGATTTTACTCTTTAATGGTTTTCATAGACGGTGCAGTGTATACTTGCAAAGGGCTAAATTGCTAAATGCTTAAGTGATTCTTTCACACGTACCGGGAGCGTTTTGTCATCCGGCCTACCAGGGGAACTTGCTGCAAACGGTGGATCAGTAGGGGATTTAACCATCAGCAGCCTTGTCGACTGCCAGCTAACTGGCCATCTTATGTTCGTTTCATTAACTTTAACATCTTCTTTGATTTTTTTTATCATTTTTTGTTGCAATACAATTTACTGCTTATTTTACAATTATATTGCTGCCGAGCTTACCGAAGGTAATGGAAACATTGTATTGTGAGTATTCTGAAGAATGGATTTTTCTTTTGTCTCCGAATTGATAATTTCTTGGACAATAATCCTTTTCAGACATCAGGGAACATATTTGGTCTCGTGATTATATATTGGTTTAGTTAGTTGGTCAGTCATTCAACAGTTTTGCAAGCCACCCATATCTTAAAAACTACTCGCCCGATTTTGAAAAAAAAACCTATCTTCTTACAAAAAAAATCCAATCTAACACATGGACACTTAATATTATTGAGCAAATTTAAAATAAAAAAATGTTGTTAGGTTCCTGGTAGCTAATTTTTATCATATTCGCTACTTATGCAAGAAGTTCGTTCCGGTTTGGCTTCTCGACTCCGGGAAGGGAACCTAAATATGGTTATCACTCAGCATCGTGATATAAATGCGTTGCTACTTGAGTGAAGTGGCGTCTGGCTGGCATACCATCCACTAAATATAGTTGTTTATAGCCCTTTGGCAGGCCCAAACTTTCCACAGGCTGTTGCGCCACCTGTGTAATTATTGTTTTATTAAATATTTAATGTAATATTGATATGTTTAGGATCAAAACAATAATTTATTTAAAAAAAAAAAAAATAAATGAAAAATAAAATAATCAAATAAATTAAAACTCCCATTTACTTTTGTTTTAACCTAGTATTTTTATCTCTCATTCTATTCTTTTGTAACAGCTTAGGCATGTTAGATACTCTTAACTTGAGTGCTCTGTGAGAAAATGTAGACAATATAGTCGAAATCCGCGGTAATGGTTGAATCTGCCGGTTTCCTTGCCAGGATTTTAAAGCTAGAGACAGGAAAGCGCTTTTAGAGGATTCAGTTGTATACCTCTATGTTAGTAGTTCAACATCTTCTGTTAGTTCCTTACATTCTATTAAAAGCAACTCTGTTTTCTTCCATATTTTATTCTCTACTTTACTAAGGCCATGTATAAGGGAGTGATAAAAAAGAAAGAAAGGATACGAGGAACCGATTATTTGAAACTTCAATCAATTTAATAGTTTAAAATGCATTTTGGTCACCAAGGTTCTTTTAAGTTGATTGATCTAGTCGGAAAACGTTTTATTATTAAAATCCGTTTAATAAACTATTAAGTGTAATTTAGGTATAACCGCTTGCAATTTGCACTTATATTCCGCGGGAGGTTTGAAGGTCAGGGACAAGGGGTTTGGAATGAGCTCGAGTAGTTTATTGAATGATTGAGATGTATCAGCTAGCTCGCTTGTGAATCGGTGGGTGTCGTTCTTGAATCACAACTTATTGGCTCCTCTTAATGTTTAGATCTATTCCCCATCGACGAGTTTTTTTTATGAACTTTAAGTTCCTTTTCTTTTTATGTCCTTTTATTTTTAATTCTTGACTGATTTTTTTTTTTTTTTTGACTGATATTTTTATTTTTAGAATGTTTAAAAATAACAGTTCATGACTTTGAATAACTTCCTTCTCTAGCACTTGAAAATCGAATTGAATTTACGACTTTTGGTATTTTGTAGGTATTTCTTATGTTTATTTTCTTTGCTGTTTCTTTTACGTCCAGATCATCACATCATCAGGTTACTATATAGGACAAGGAATCAGGCCCCTTTACACATCTACTCGATGTGTCATAAGTGTGAAGCATGTCTCATCTCTCTGGGATAACAAAGACACTAAGATATGTCGGTGTGTAGACTGTTAAGGCGCGTCCACACTATGCAGATCGGCATGATTCGGCTTGTGCCGAGCGGCAAAGCCGAATGAGTGTGGACGTGCCGGTCGGTCTTGACGACGTGCCGAAAACCGTACCGAATTGTGCCGAATCCAACCCGAATTGGTTCGGTCCTGATCAAAGAAAGCCGAACCGAACCGAACCGAATTTTTTAGTGTGGACGTGCCGATCGGCTTCAGTCGACAGATAGTATCATAAAGTGAGGTTCGCAGACTATTTTCTACTAGAGTGGGAGTACTCGTGAGATGGTTTGGCACCGATCGGGACGTCCACACTACTAAAGTAATGTGGACGCCATGCCGAACAGAACGTGCCGAACCGAGCGTTCCGACCGGCATAGGCCGATCGGCCCCATTCGGCATAGTGTGGATGCACCTTTACTCTCATTTAGAGTTACATTATAACCATTCAGCTATGCCAGTCTCCGATATTCCATCGATCGAAAGTATGAAATATAATTTAATAATTTTGATTTAAAATAAGAATAATAAATAATTATTACATTTAAATAAAATACAGCAAAGGATCAAAAACGAAAATACATATAATAATAATAAATCATTTTTCCCTTTTAAGAAACCACTTATGTTAATGTTCGGTGTCATATTTTGATAGAAAGAGCTTTGAATAATGGCATCCACGCGTTTCCTCGATTATATCCCACGTCAAAATACCTGAATAAATTTAGGATTCACTTAAACACTAAATGGATTTTGCATTCCATGCACATTTTTTGGGAATAGATTGAATATTAAACTGCATAAAGCTCTACCTTTTAATGTTTTTGATAATACATATGGCTTGTACAGGTGTCAATTGATAAAAAGGTATTTAGCAGGTATGAAAATCAGCTCAGAGGATTAGGCAATTATATTTTTTGTTACTTATTATATTCTTCTATTATGAATATGGAAAAATGGCTGAATGCAATTTATTATATCAATTTTTTTAGGTGAACAAATATATTAAATTAAATAAACCTTACATAGATGTTTATGAAGTAAACCGTTTGATTGATCCGGTAATAAACTAATGATTTATGAGAAAATGAAATTTTCTCCATCATTTGGGTTTGCATCCTTACGTTTCGTTTCTAATACTATAAGCATGTTCAGAGAAGATCATAGGTAGTCGTGGGAAGATCTAAAACTTCATTATGATTTGGATCACGAAAGCCTACGATATTTACTAACTTCATTTGTGCTTTTGGAGTGATTGATTAACAAATTATTATTTGTTGATTTACTGTTACAGTAAAATAGTATTTCTATGAATCGTATTTGAGATTTTGATAGATTTACACGTTGTAAGTTTAAGCCAAGATTTTAGAATTTTAACTTGACAAAATCTTAGCCTGAGCATTGATAAAAGAAAAAAGTCCGCCAAATTTCAATTTTTACAAAGTTTACTCTTCATCGTCTCGCATAACTACATTTCACATTTCATAATACTTTGCAGTTCGATAATTCTTGCCCGTAAAAAAAATTGATAAAATAGCAAATTTTGACCTCTACCATATTGATAATAATTGCTATAAATAATATAATAATAACTACTTTTGCTTTACGATGCATAGGAAAAGTCATATTAAGTAAACCACGAAAATTTTGAAGGGTTTTCAAACATCATGGCAAAAGCTCCATTCGGAAATAGGGGCAAACTTGAATTATTCATATCACAGGCCTACTTGAGTGATTACTAGTACTCAGAACTCCCTCCGTTTCCCAAAGCTACACCCTTTTTGGAGCTAATTTACGCTTGGTCTAGTAAGTGGTTTTAGTAAGGTATAATAAATAATTTAGCTTTAAAATTAGGGGTGCTTTCCCTAAGAAATTATAAACATTAAAAAATGTCCGTCAATTAGTGTGACTATAGTCTCATCGCTTTATATCACTGAACCAATGGTCTTAGTATAATATAATATAGCTATAATGAGATGTATTTCAAAATACGAGTGTTTCTTAAAATGTAGTAAATATGGATAGTTAAATGTAGTAAATATGGATGAAGTAGTTTTTGAAGTATTGGCGCTCGCCAAAATGTTGACTGGCAGATAGACGTAGGACAAAAGTTGTTCTCAGATGTCTGAAAGGAGCCATTAATAATATTTCCTTCAACAGAATGATCACTTTACCTTCGTTAAGCTCGGAATCGAAGAAATTATAAATAAAGTTCGTTTTACTTACTTTGATACACCCCATGTATTGCTCTGGACCTGTCCATTAACGCGCCTATTTCCTCTATCAAAGGCTAATTCGTCCTCCCATCTCTTCCTCTCCATCTATTTCTCCTTCCTCCTGGTCTTCCTTTCCATGTATTCCTTCCTCCTCCTGGTTTTCCTCTCCATCTATTTCTTCTTCCTCCTGGTCTACCTTTCCATGTATCCCTTCCTCCTCCTGGTTTTCCTCTCCATTCCTACTTGACTGTCCCATTATCCCCTTTGAATATACTCTGCCCATAAAATTAAGTCCCCAGCTATAAATAATTAAACTCCTTATTAATTTTAATTAAATCCAAATAAATTTCTTGAGAAAGATCTAGAGAATGGAGACAATTTAAAATGAAGTATGTGCGTTAGAAGATGTTTGTCGAATTTTTCCAGGATTGAGTTTTTAACTTGTGATGTTCACTTTACTTGTTATAGAAGTATATTTATTGAGAACCAATTTAAATCTTGAAAAATTACAGATTGTAAAAGTTTTAAAACTAATTTTAAAGTATTCAAATTATAGCACTAATATTTATTAGATTCCAAAACTTTTGTTATAATAATTACTCCGTGACAAATATGTGTTGAGTTTTTAGATAACCTCAATATATTTTATGCTTTTAAGATTATTATTTAAATTATCATTCTATTTAAGTTTTTATTTATAATTCTCATTTTTTTTCTTCTTAAAGTTTTCAAACTTTACTAATTCTCTTTATAATATTTCCATAATTGATTAAATTGGGTTAATTTTGTTAAATAAACTAATCTTTAAAATGAAAAACCTAGAAAACCTATTAGTCTAATGCAAATCTGAAATGCTAATTACTTATCTCTTCCCTTTTTAATTTATATATATAAAAGAAAGGATCTAAAAAGAGAGAGAAAAAAATCGTCAGCGATTATGAATTCTTTCCTCGTAAAGCTCGTGTCTGCTCAGACAAAAGAACTTAGGGAGGGGTAAAGAACTTCAACATGAAAGGGACTGAATCTGGAACAATAAGTTCCGGAACGCATTATTCAAATTAAAGTGACAAAAAAAGTCGGGGGGTCTCTTAAAAAATAGAGTAGGTAAAGAATTCGCCTTTATTGGTACCTGATAATTATCTTAAGCCTAGACTAAATAGAAATAGGGTCAACTTTTGTTGAATCCATAAGTTAAATTATAGGCATTCGTATGTCTAATAATCAAGCTCATTGTTGAATAGGGTTCGGTCTGTGACGGAAACTACGTATGAGATGCCTTTTAACTTGTTTCATAGGTCAAGTGCCTGAATTGAAAAGTATTATTTCAAACAAATCTGTTTAAATGTCTTCACCTACACATTAGTTTTTTGACACGATAAACTATATGTCAAGGAACAATATTTTGACTCATATAAGTTTTCTGTATGCTCCACCATAGCTTCTTAAATGAAGTGGTGACTAAACTGTTGCGAATGTCCATTATAAGGTTTGTGCAGCTGACTGGAGCGACGTACCAACTTCGTTTTACCAGTTACATGGGTTAAAATAATGCTTAATGCCAGCATATTCTCTAATCTTATAGGTTGTTGGCAATACCGTTTGCCTGTTCTTATAAAACAGAGCATTAAGCTCCAGCATCGCGATGTAGCTTTTTGAATGAAGTGGTGACCACCTTGTTGCGAATGGCGATTATAAGGTTTGTGCAGCTGACTCGAACAACGTACCATTTTCGTTTCACCAATTAAATGTGTTAAAATAATGAATAAGGCCAGCATATTCTCTAATCTTATAGGTCGTTTGCCTGTTCTTATAAAACAGAGCATTAAGCTCCGGTTAAGAGTCAAAACGTAAGCTTGAAGGTTGTTAATAGTAATATAAGAAGATCATTAAGCTTAAATTAATTACTCGTCTATCCAAAAGGAGGCTAAGGATTTAAACAAAAGCGCGAAGCTAAGAAAAAACTATTCTAGAGTCTGATATTAGGTAAAAAGACAAAACTTTAATCTAAGCTTAAAATCAAATGACGTTAGATTAAGATTAAGTATAATGCATAGCGATAAGCTTGACTTATAAATTTTAACTTTAAGCGTTACTGTAAATTTAATGTTTAAACTCAAGCCCAATTATTCATAGCATTAATAGAAAGTATGTATTTGAGATCAACCCTAAAAAAACTAATTGGATTGTTCACACCTTGTCTTCATACTCTTAAAATAATTTTTTAAAAGGAGAACTCCGTGACTAGAATATATTATGAGCATAACGAAGGATATACTTGTAAATAACTAAGCATCTAGGTGTTCGATAGTAAAATTTTTACTTCTTGTTTACCTTTATCAATGTTGAGTTTAATACTGCGTAAAAAGACGTGGTATTCTAAATATTCTATTTTCATTTTATTATAACTATTTTATTTTATTATAACTATTACTCTTTAAATTTCTCTATGAAATAATTAATTAACCAGCAAAAGAAATTAAGAACGAAAAATGGACGTAAAAAAATGTTATCAATCAAACTTTTCTTTTTTAATTCTTTGGTTTTCTCTTAATTATAATGTGAATAATTATTAGTTTTATAATTTTTCTTCCCAACTTCCCGATGCTTTGTGAACAGAAAAAGTGTTGATTTGAAAAATTTCAAGACAGAAATTTAGTGTTAAGATTCTGTCAATCGTTTAATTTTTGCGCGATCCGACATGACTTAAAAACTACTCGTCCGATATTAATTAAATTTGTATGGTAGGTCATAATTAGCCCATTCTTAGTCCTATATTCGTTTCAACCTTCTACCTGTATTTTTTCTCTTCCTCATACGCACAAACATACATTTATGTACATCTGAATCTTAAAAATACTCATCTGATTTTTATAAAATTTGGATAGTTTGAAAGTAGCCCGCAGATAATTTAGCATTATTATTTTAGTAGCCGCTATGTAATTTTTCATGTAAAAATTACAACAATGTTGAATGATTATTTTTTTGTGATTAATGGAGAGAATGAATTCACTAAAGTATACTTAATAGGACGCGAGGAAGCTATGTGCTACATTAATTGGCAGACTATTAATTTAACTTATCAATCATTAGAACTTATTACTATTAGAAATAATTTTCTACATTGATTTAAAATCACCTTTCGATTTTCCTAAACAATATCGTATAATTTTTGGTAAGGTTATTTATTAATAAGCATTATCACTTATGTATAAATTAGTTAGGTATAAAATTATTAATTGATAGTGTTTTTATAATTTGTTTCGCTATTTTAACAAATGTAATTCCATAATTTCTATGTTGAAGGTAAATCTATTTTGGAAAGTGCATTAAAGGTTGAGTGGTTTTGAAATTGATTACACAACATTAAAATGTAGTTTAGTTTCCAGTGTAATTAGTTATTTATAACTATGTATTTACTTTGTGAAGCATCGGTCTTCAGAACTAACTATAACTGCTTCAAAGTATTTAGAATAATTTTAAATTATTATTATTATTTACTCTGTTTTAGCTCCCACTTATCACTGTTATCATAACTACTAAAGTTTACATTGTAAGATTGATCTGGAGTTAAAGTTGGCCCATCAAGGTTTAAAAAGGGCCAATTATTGTACAAATATTATGCTAAGGGATGGGATAATGCTTTACCTTGTACTTTTTATTCATCTTATGTTTATTCTATATTCACGTTGATTGCAGCTGAATTCGTTTTTGAATTGTAAATTCTGTCGTTCGATCTGAATGCATAAGGGTATTGTCGTGAAATCTTCTTTCTTAGGCGGTCACAGTTGACCGATATGGAATATAACTTTATTTGGTGCACATGTCGATTTGAGGACAACTATAATATGATCATCTTCTTTTCATGCTTATTTACATGACGGCATGTTCTCATTTTGTTATCTAAATTTATCCGAATCCAGCTATAGTTTACACGGGCTTAGTTCTAATAATAATCAGTACTCGCTATCCACAGTAATACAGTTGCATGTAAATAGGCTGTATTATTCCTAAGCATTAGTCAAATTGTTAGTATGTACTAGTGAAAAGAAACCCGTCCTATTCTAACTTCTTATAATTGCGTATTGCATTTTTTACTAGCATCAGCATTTGCACCTTGGCGGCAACGTGTGAATTGTCTGTATAGTAGATTCACTGATATTAAACTCATTTTTACTTGCCAACTCACTTCTGAACACTTTCTTCACGTATGATCACTTTCTGCAACTCACTAAGCTTTAATGACTACTGAGAAGTGTTAGAGGTATCGACGTAGCCGTGTGGTTAGCGCAATCAAAAACTTAAGTCTATGATCAGGGTCGTTATTGATGTACCTGGTGATCGTTCATATCCTTTGAAAGTAAGACACTAATGATTATATCAAGTTGATATTATGTGATGAGCCGATTCCCTCTCGTCCAACAGAACGTGCTTCGGGTTTACTCAATCCACCTACGACCTACGTGGTCTATGTCGAGTTTGACCCCGCGGGTGAAGGAAAAATAGATGATAAGTGGGAGGCTGATTAAATTGGCTAGACGAGATGGTTTCAATGCTATATCTTAATTTATCTAAATCTGTCCGTAACAGATTATCTAGTGTAAGGCGTTGGTCAAAGTGATACTAACATCGGGGAAAAATATTTGTCTCACATATGTTAATCGTAAATCGTTCATAGTACTTGTTCGTTTGTTTCAGTTTTTATTGTTCCCTTATAGAAAGAGCTTTCTGATTATTATAAATACTTATCCATTTTATTAGATCCCATGTTAAAATATAAGACTGGAAAGATCTAATCTGTCAAACGCAAAACGCACTTAGGAAAGTGATTAAAAAAGTTCCTTTTAGAGTTTAGGGCAAAATTGGACATCCTTCCACTCCCTCTGTTAAAAAACCCTTGACAAGTGAGATGTTCGAAAAATATTTCCATCATTATTAAAAGTCAATCACTAAATATAAAATCGTCTTTTTTTTAGAGAAGTCACATCTGGGCTTAAAATATCCTAATTTATATTAAAGAATCGATTTTTTTAATTTTGTAAATTTGTAGTGCTTAAAAATTGTCCTACCTTAAAAATAAAAAGTTTACCAGACAAACGATCGATTTAGATTCGAATGATTGCAACACTTTTACTTTAAAAGGTCAGTGGTATTGACTTTTTTTTAAATTCAGAAAGTAATATTACATATTTAACATAGTTTTATGTGTTTACATTCTAATCGACATCAATTATCATAATAAGTAATTTAGAAACACTCCTTTTTAATTTTAATAATTGCTAGGGTGGATGGATAATAAGGTGTAAATAAAAGACGAATTAATCCATTATTGCTAGAGAGACGTTCGACCCTTGTAAAGGTCATTCTCAGCCTCAGTCGCAGTATTTAATAATTTAAATGGTGTTGATTAATTGTTGATATTAAAATTAGTCTGTCTCCGTTGGAACGCGTCATTAATAAATTTTACATGAATTATAAGTATAAGTAACAATTAACAATTAAATTAGCATTAGAAATAAATTTAAAGAACAATGAACCATTTTTTTGACATGAAATGGTAAAACAAAAAATCAATAATATTTTAACATTTTAAATACCAGTTCATATTTTAAATGATACATTTATAGTATTTGTGTTTTTAAAAATATGAAGTTAGTGTGCATCTTGCCCTTTGTATAGAAAGGTTTTCCCATTTTAGGTAATTCTTCTTTATTCATGTTATTTTTAGATTATATTTATATCAATATGAGTATTAACTGTATATATTAGTTTATTTAGCTATGTCCAGTTTAATCTTTTTTCTCCCTTTTCAACTTTAGTTAATTTTAACTAAATGCCCAGTCAAAGGGAGACTACTCGAAAAGATCCCTTATCGGTTTATTCAAGTATTCTTTGTCTGTCTCTCTGTAGTTGAGATATTTTCAGATTTGTCTTAGTCTGGTTTTAATCTTTTTGAGGCTTGAATCTTTTTTATGTATCTAAATTGATAATAATCTTATTTTTATAAATAGTTAAGGGTGGTCATCGATGATCATAATAAAATAAAATATATTAAAAACTGAATTATTTAGGCTATGAATGACGTAATAAATTAATCTAAATAGATCTATGAATAACAAAGAAAGACTATCAGATATTTCTGCGAATATAGAATTGTGTTTGGTATCAGTATTCAGTATAAAGATTTATTTATATTCTGTTGATGGATCAATGCGTGTGCCTTTGACAGGTCATAAACGGATGGTTCTATGTTAACATTTGCACGGTTGTACACAGCAACACCTAAGATCACTATGCCTTTGTCAGGTCATAAACGGATGGTTCCATGTTAACATTTGCACGGTTGTACACAGCAACACCTAAGATCACTATGCTTTTGTCAGGTCATAAACGGATGGTTCCATGTTAACATTTGCACGGTTGTACACAACAACACCTAAGGTTAGTGGACCGTTGACAGGTCATAAACGGATGTTTTTGTGTTTAAAATTTAGTTCTGATATCGTTTAACAATTGTTAGGAAAATGTCCAAGGACCAAGTCCGGCGAAATTTCACCTACGTGATAATATTAGTATGGTAATCTTGAGTTACAGAATTTTTCCTTAGCTCTGTTGAAGAACTTTTATAATTCGTACGCGTGAAATCGAAAAAAGAGGGTTGCGTTCTGCAGGTTTATACCTAGTGGTTAAACGAGAAAGACGTATTATGATTATAGTTGATGGATCTTTAGGTGTGAAAAGTAAAACATTAATCCATATTAATTAACAGACGTTTCGAACCGATACGTTTTTTATCATAATGTCATCATGTCTTTATTTTATTTCTAAAATGACAAAATAATCAGTTACATTGATGTCTTATTTCATATAATATAATTCTGTTAAAAATTAACAATAACAATTATGATCACATGATTAAGTTGATGGTAATACTTACAATATTGCTGTACAATGAAAATCATTTTCTATCTCTATAAGAGAGCGTCAATATTCATTAAAAATAAATTATTGATTTTTTCTTTATAATTATGGCTTCATGGGTAATAAATTATAAACTATTTGAGTTAATTAATAGAATTTAAAAATTTATATTTTAAACATTTCACTAACAGTAGCAACACTCAATAACTTTTAAACAAAACATAACAAATTTAATTATAAACAAAATAATTAACAATAAATTTCATAGTTAGAAGCTTTATAGCTATTTACGTACCTAGAGCAGCAAGGGCGATATTACAGGCCGAGGGCGAAGTTTGAAAGCACGAGTGCGTTTAACACCCGAGGCCTGTCATAGCGTCATACTGCTCGCGGTGTGTACACTATTTTATCGCCCACCACATGTAAACTAACTACAAAAAAAAAACTATTTTGCCGTATCTTCAAAGACAATAAATGCATATTAAGGTTAAATCATTACCAAAACACACCGCAGTTATAAAAATATTGATTGTTTACAAATTGAACAGCTGACGCTGAGAACTACTAGCGTTTCCTGCACGCCGCGGCCCGGCCTACTTCTCGAACTACTAGCGGCCCTGTAATGATAAAGCATGCATTATTACCGGCCCCAGGGCTGTAATATGGGACCTTACCGGTCGCTCAGGATAGGAATATTTACAATTGGAGGGCGATAAAAGCTATTTAATTCTATTTTTAAACTATCCGTAATGCTATTCATTATACAAACTGTCCTAATGGAATTTATATTCAACTGTCATAAAAGTACATTAATAATAGATAATTTAATTACTATTTTTTTAAATCAAACTTTTAATATTTAGAGGAGATTGTTTTGTTTGAAACGATCATAATTGGATTACTAGCGCTACCAGGTCGAAACGTGTCTTAATCAATGTGGATTAATGTTTTAATTTTCACACCTAAAGGTCCATCAACTATATTCAATATTCATATCACAATTACAACGGTGCTGACTTCAACGTATTCTGCGAGAAATAAAGTCAATCAAGAGACGGTTAATCGAGGTTTTTACTGTAATTGTACATTGCTTTATCTACAATGGTTATTGATTTACGTCGGACGTCGGGTATTTCAGTTTCTGTTATACAATATAATCCTAATAAAACCCATCTTTGTTGTCAATTAGAATTATAGAAAAAATTGTCTTAACTCATATTAGATTCAAAACCCATTCTAAAATAGAAATTTCACTTAAGTCATTTGTTTTCGATGATATATTCTTAAAAAAGATTGAGTTAAAAGCCTTACATCTATGACTGTGGCCTTAAAAGGGAGTTTGTAATGGCCTACATTTATTCAGAACTATCGGCAATTTCGGTCAAATGCGGTTTGGTGAAAATGTCGATTGGAAGTCAATGATCATGTTTCTCAAACTGAACGAGAGTAACGTTCTTGACCCAATGCGTCTTTTATTGATAGTAATCTAAACGGCAAACATAGTATGTTTAAGTGATGGAATTCTCCAGCGACCCTGCCATCCATGGAAATATTAATTCCCGTTAAACCATCTCAGTAATGATCGTGTATGATGAGCATAGGGTATGGAACGGTTGATTACAAAGTAGAACTGCGTGACAGTGATACATCGCAGCCCAGCATGCGTACAATCTGGGAATAGCTCTAGCATCAAGATCAAGGCCCAAAACTTAAACCTATTCACTATAGGGTTAGTGCTCCAAATATGAGACCCGTGCCTAATATGAGATCCCACCTTGAAAAGGCTGGTATGTGCTATAGCCTGGCAAGTCAAACGAAAAACGATAGTGTTTATGGCTATCAGTAGTCTCGGAGTTAGTTGGACGCCTACCGTAGAGAAGAGAGTTTCTGTGAATTTTATTTTATTATACTCCTTATTAAAATTTATTAAGAACATCACAGAAAGCTTGTTTAAAACATCAAGGAAAGATTAACTTAAAATCTATTCATAATATAATGATAGCTATTTAGACAAAGTGAAGACATGTATTTCACTTTTTAAGTTTATACCAATCCTAACCTCACAAATTCGTTTTAGTATATATAAACGTGGTTGTTCCTAATATGAGACCCACCACGGGCCTAACATAGGCAGGGTCTCATATTAGGCACAGTTTCTTTTATATTACCAAATCATGCCTGATTTTTGTTTTTCAG
>KZ651705.1:45171-63142 GCA_001010745.2 Gerris buenoi | reverse complement strand
CATATTTAAAATAATAATTATTGTATATTTTAATAAAAAACAGAAAAAAATTATAACCATGAATGAAGGGGTTGGAGGACCCTATTTAAAGATTATATTTAATTAAATTTTTGTTCATTGTAATGTTTGTGTGTGTACAGAGAAAGGGCAAAGTCAAAATCGATGATATGAAAATATGAGTAACACAGTTATGTGAATATTTATTTTAATTTATTCACGATTGTAAGAGTATGCCATAGTCAAACAGAGGAAAAAAACTCCAGTTTGTTTGCTTTGTAAATTCAAAAAGGACTTAATTAAATGTTTCGTAGCTTTGTGTTCTGACTCAGTAAAGGCAATAAAATTCTTGTGCTACGTTTGTTCTCTTTAGAGATGAAATCACTCCGGTGCTCATACCCCCGACTTCCGTTTAGTTTGCACAGGAAATATTTGTTTCACTTGGTCATATATAGTCGAATAAACGGACTTGCTATGTAAATAGAACCTATAAGGAAAAAGGCTAAATATGTATTTTTTCGCAAAAAAGGAAACGTCAATCGTAAATTTGCAATATACAGAAGTGACTTGGTTGAGTAAACATGGTTTCTTTTTAAAAAACAAAAAATCAACCCTTTGCATATTCAACCCTATAGGTGCCTTTATTCGACACTTCTTTGGATTGTTACTCCCCTCATAAAAAAAACATAGGGGTGTAATAATCTAAAGAAGGAGTACGAAATATTCTTCTTTAGATTGCTACTCCCCTTATTAAAACAGAAGTGTGATAATACTTTGTTCCAAAGTACATCGGCCTAAACATTCCTTTGTCTTAATAGTTATTTAGACTAAGTCATTTATATTCTAAAAAAAGGGGAGTAACACTGTAAAAAAGTATCATTATTCACTGTTACGTCTAATAAATCTTTTGCTATGTACTTCTTTAACTTACTTGAATTTCAGGTAGCTCTTAATTTTTATGTATTTGAATCATTAGGTTTGTTCCAACAACACTTCAAACTAGTTCCAAACAGTACGACGCATGCGCATTGGCGATAAACGATCATTTGTGGTCCGTTGCGCATGCGTCGGACACTACCAGTTTCAAGTGTGGTTGGAACAAATCTATTGTGTTTATTTTTAATAACAACATTTTTTCGAAACATTTTTGTTCTTGTGTCTGTCTGAAGTTTAACATGTTTGCGGACGCGGACCAACATATCCTAATAACTACCCCTCTACTTCGATGCAATTTAGATGGTTGGTCATTATTAGCACAATGTTGGTCCCGTATTAAATTCTATGACATTGGTTTCTCTTTCACATGCTCTCAAACTTGTGCTTATCGAAGTTATATGTGATCTTTCTGAAGAGAACGACATTTTTAATGTCTCCGATTTCAACTGTATTGTTTAACAAAAGTAACCCACAGATGGATAATGGTATTGGAAAATAAGTCACAATTGTCCCATTATTAGCCCCAAGTTAATTTGAACCTTCTTCGCCCATTCCTTTCCCATTATCATCTATGTCTCAAAAAGTGCTCATCCGATTTTGAAGAATTTTAAATGGTTTTTTAAAGTAGCTTACAGACCATCCCATATTCATTTCAAACATATGTGTAATCTGTAAATTTAATCTTGCTTAATTGATCCTTTTATTGATGTGAAAAACCAAAAAAGTTGTAACAGGTTTAAAAATAAAGTTTCCAAGTTTGTGCTTTTAGTATTCACAAAGAAATCCGTATAAGGAATGTAAAAAATTGAACGTGATCGATATTCAGCAAAATCAATCCACCGTTTCAAGATGGCAGACATTTAGTCTCTAGCTTAAACTGCTCCCGAAATAAATGTTGATAATTTCGGATACATTTTGATAACTTTATTTCGTACAAAATATGCGGACTTAAAAAAAAAAAAATTGATGATGAATTACTGTTGTTTTTTTTGAGATTTTTTTAACTAAAAAGCAAATTTTAAG
Source organism: Gerris buenoi (assembly GCA_001010745.2). Taxonomy (NCBI): domain Eukaryota; kingdom Metazoa; phylum Arthropoda; class Insecta; order Hemiptera; family Gerridae; genus Gerris; species Gerris buenoi. The sequence goes on along the minus strand of KZ651705.1, from coordinate 61,186 downwards.
GATGTAAGGCGCAAAATGAATTGGCGCCAAAATTGAACCAAATAAAAAAAGTCCTCGGTTTGGCCTATTAGGTGACCCTAATAAGTGGTAAAAATATAAACAAAAGACAATAAGGGGTCATAATATAAGGAAAACATCATTAAAATACACGATACGGCGGAAGGAAGCTATGCGAGGTATATTATGCACTGCAATAACTGACTGACTATTTATTTATTTTTTCTTCAACTCATTTATAATATTTGATTTTATATCTATCTGAATCTAGAGCGTTTGTCTGTTTTTAAATAAAAAATTCTTCCTCTGATTTATTATAATTCATAATTCGTAAAATTATTGTTATTTTTTCTGATTATTATTCAATGCACCATCCCTAAAACAGTTGTTAGATTAGTGTAAAATTCCAGGAATAAGCACGTAACAGTTTTTGCACAATGGCAATAAGGACTTAGAAGAATATTAATGTTATGAATAGTGAATCAAGCATATACTTAAGATATTCTTCGTACCAACCCTATCTACAACTCTTATTGCATTTTAATTGCCAACACAGCTTAAAATTATTTTAATCACATTGTTACTGTAATTGCATTGTTCTCTTGAATGTTAGAGGCTTCAAGTGTTTAATTGTTTAGATTAAATAGAAATGAAGAATGAATTACTTATTAAAATGAGAGCTTATAATGCTCATTACTAATTCAGTAGGCAAATGTAAGTCTAGACTTATATTCAGCATTAGATGCATGCAGCGCGTTTCCACGTGTGGCTGGATTTAAATTGCTTCGGGGTAATTGTTCCGAGAAAATAATTGCTTGGTTTCCAGTGAACTCGTACGATGTCGTCCTGGAACACAGTCCTGGGTTTTACGATCCAGCCGACATGTGACAATCTACAGCACGCTATAAATTAACTTGCCCTCTGATATCTTAGTCTTGACGTCTCCTTAGACCTTAACCAGAAACTTTACTGCTTTAAGCACCTCGCCTCAGACAGTTAATATTGGAAAGAAGTTTAAAACCATGGAAGAAAGGTCTGTTTAAGACACTTAAGATGATAATACGCGAGCTCTATCGCATATATCACCTCATTTTTCTGCATATAAGTATCTCTTGTCCTTTCTCCATTCTTCGTAGAAGCATCTTCAAGTGGATTTTATTTAAGTGACGTCATCTTACTGTACTACAATATTTCTCCACGTGCCTTTTTCTCTTTTCTATTCTCGACTTTCAAGTGCTTCCTCTTGAATTTTTTTTATCATATCCTCTGACTATCTTAATTTGTTAAAAGAATTCAATTGTCCTCCTAACTAAAACAGTGCGTATACTTTTTTTTTACCCCTTTTGCAACATAATTTTATCTTTCACCAGTATTTAGTATTTCATACACTTTTTCTATGTCACTCTATTAACTTTTGGCCAAAACTTACTCTTTGGATGTTACTTCATATGTAAAGTCCACACCAATAAAAATGTACATCGTGACTTGTGTGCTTCTGTCTTGGAATTTTTGAAATTAGAAACATAAAAAATGTCGTTCTCCAGAAAGATAATTTGGCTTCCGCCACCCTCCTTCGGTAAGCTCGGAAATAAAAATTTATTCTGATAAAGTTTTTATTAACTAATTTTATCAATTAGAAGCTTTATAGGCAAGTTAGTTGATTCTACTAATATATGATAGAATATTGTAATATGCAGATTTACTCTTAAAGTCTAAAGAACAACTGTATATTTTAATTTTCATTTAACAATGACGACTTTGTCAATAAAGGAAATACATTATATACAAACAAGTATACATAGCTTAGTGTTAGTATTAAATGTATTACTAGTCTAATACCAAAAATACATTGAGGACCCAGGTCCGGATTTATTTTTTTACTTTTTTGTCATATAGACAATAAGTAGTTTTAAATATATTTATCTAAAAGCTAAAGTAATATACAGGCATAATGTGTTAAATATTTTATATGACTGATTATAATTATTATATTGAAATTCCGTGGTAACATAATTCGTGATAATATAGAATTAAATTAATTTCAATTTTATTTGTTTAATTAATAGAGATTTAATATAATAATTATATAGAATTACTTTCATACATAAATACACTACGTTATAGCTTAAAAAGATTGATAAAACATCTAAATGCGGTAGAGTCTACGTTGTCTCGTATGTTCTGGTATGAGGAATTATCGTGCATCGTGCATCTCGAAATTCTATCAACTATTTTGTTTTAAATGTACAAAATATTAACCGATAGTAGTTCAACAGACTTGTATTTATTTAATAAAGTTTTTTCCTATAATTACATAATGTAAATCGACATAATATTCACAGACATTTCCTGAAATGAAAAAGAAGAATAATATTATTAAAATCAACAAGTAATATGATTTATAGGCGTCTTGACAATGAAATACCATCATTTACTGGAGTTTCCCAAGGACCTGTTGGTACATCTATGGTCCACTGCTCTTTCTCTTATACACATCCGGTTTATTCAGTTCTTTTTTAAATAAATTCCATTAGAGGGCGCTGATATTTTAGTTTATGTGTCTGGGACTCGTTGTACTTTGATTGTGTTCTGATTTGGCAGCGTTCCCGCATCTCTATACTCCAAGTATAGGGAGAGAGTTCCGTCGCCCTAATAACCCCGAAGCTTCTGCCCATGTTTTCCTATCTATAATGTTTGTTTACGGTCATTATTTTTTTTTAACTACTCTTAACCAACGATATTTCAACTCGTTGATCCCATTAATTTAAGTCTTGTTTCGTCTGCTCACACTCCGCTTTTTATAAATATAATGTATTTTAATTTCATAATTTATGTTACAATTTTTTTATTTTTTTTTTCCTCTTCTTTGTTTATCAATGTTCCTTTTGTTTGGTTTACATATTTTTTTTATTCCTTTTAGCCAGTATTCCCTCTGGTTTTGTTAAGCTTATGTATAAGAAAATAAACAGTATTACATGGATTAATTAGCTTGAATATTGCAATTATATAAATGTAACAAACATTTAAGCCTTGATAAACATAAAAGGAAATACAAAATATATGATTGCAGTTTTTGTTAATTGACATTAATTGTTCAATTTGTAAATAAGACATTAATTGAAATGAAAGAAAGAAACCATTATATTTCCATTTTTCTCCAATCATTCCTTTGGGATTAGTATTACACATATTAATTATTATTTTTGACAATAAGCTTATGATGAACATGTGAAAAATATTTGTTTTTATTTTGAGTGTTAAGATTTAATTTAGTGAGTTTTTTAACAATGTAATTTTGTAGTTGTAATATACAATAAAACGAAAAAAAAGGAGAGTTTTAAAAGAAGCATTTATACTCTTTACAATAGTTTATATCTAAATTATTATGGGCATGATTAGTCAACAATATGTGATCTAACGGCCAGAGGGTTAATAAAGCGAAGGGCTAATGAATACTTAGTGCTTTATGGGAGGTGTTCATTGACAATAATTCCAATAATCAATGGTGAGGTCCAAATATAGAGATATATCCTCCAATGACCCTTCGGGAGAATCATTAAGGAACATTTTTGGTTCCGTGTCGGTCTGTCACTCAATTTGTGAGAACTAACGTATCTTAAAAACTGCCCGATTTTAATGAAATTTTTATGGTAGGTATAATTAGCCAATTGTTGGTCGCATATTAGTTTCATCTTTCTTCGCTTATTTGTTTCTTTTCCACATGCGCACACACAATTTTGCACACTTTTGCACAATTTTACTTTAATTCATGTAACACATCAAACAATTTTGAATGGTTAAAAAAACGGGGGAAACAAATTAGACAATAATGGTTTGTAATAGCATAAAATCAATAAAGTACGAAAATACGAGGAAGCTATGTGGCACTCAAATTGGCAGTCTATTTTTTGATGTGAAGCAAATGCATCTTGCTCTGAGTTTATAAATTAATTCTCCGAGTAAATTAATATAAAGGAACTATTTGTATTCAATTCATTGCTTTCGTTTTTAAGCATTACAATGAGATTATTTAAACAACTCTCACAAGAACGTATAACTGTATTAAAATATAATTTTATATATGCAGTATGTTGGTACGACAAAGTACTTATTTAAAGCTTCTTTTATATATATGTTTATTCATGTAAAGTTCGTTACCTTTGAAGATTCCAAGAATGTATTTGTATTAAAAAAATAATAACAAACCTGTTTATGAATGTTTTTCTGATTTCTCAGAAGTAAAGCATTCTGCGAATAAAACGTTGTCAAACGTATTAGTAACACGACTTATTTATATGTATAATGCTGAGTGAATTGGACTGTAACATATATATTATTGAATTAAAAATATACTTTAATGTCAATTTATAATGTCACAGTTGTTTTATCTTGATATTATGCAAATAATTAAAAATATAATGCCGGTTAAGTGCTTTAAATAATCATTTATTTTTCCAGGAATTAAAACGTAAAACTGGCAGAATAGGTTTTTTATCACAGTATGAATTTTACTTATCTTTAATGGAATTTCGAAGTTCTGAGAAAGACAGATCTCTTCTTGTGACAAATATGTATATGTAAAATTACATTCAATAATCACTAAATACTACTCTAGATGTAACGATTGATTTAATATACATATATAAACTTTATCGTTGAATTACTTAAGGCTCTACCGCTGTTTGAGGTTAGAAAAATCATTAAAATGAACATTTCATTGGTTCTAAGCAATATATCAAAAATCTAATCACAGGCTTCATTCCTAATTTTAATTCTGCACAGTTTGAGCCCTATTTCAACTTTTTATGATAAATAGTACAGGCGCCATTTCAATACAACGATAAAACTCGTTGTATTAAAATGGCGCTTACACTATTTATCATAGAAATTTTAAATAGGGCTCAAATTGTGCAGAATTAAAAATGGGAATGAAGCCTGTGATTAGATTTTTGATATCTTGCTTAGAACCAGTATACTTTTAATTTTACTGTTTTTCCTAACCTCAAAGGGAGAGCCTTAAGTAATATTAGAAGAACTAAACAATTTTTGGTTTGTAGGATTCCGAGGCTAGTATTATTATGAAAATATAAAATATTCAGATGTACCACACTCAAAGAATATAACATTGTGGTTTTACTTCCACTTGTAGAATTGCATGTTGAGTGTGATTACTCTAGTAAGCAGGCTACTAATTAATTCTTTGCTATATTTTTTACGACTTAAGCAATTAAGGTGTTAAGGAAAATTCTCTTACCATCAAAATTTTTCCATGACTTAGGTTGAGAAGCACTCATAATACAATTTTTTTTATACATTATTTTTTAATCATGCATAAAAAATCTTCTATGTGGTCTCCTATGTGAAAAATTTACACTTGTTTTATTTTTCTTATTTTTTTATACATTTATTTTTGTACATCTGGAGCGATACTCATTTGATGTAATAGGGAGCGATTCAAGGGATAGCGATAACATATTTATGCTAAATTTTCATATTGTTCAGGTACTTTCTTACTTTAAGAGATGCAGTGGCACTTTGTCTTATAGAAGAAATACCACAAGGCATTATTTTAACTGAAAGAATACTTCTTAAAAGAAAATAATGAACATATATTTTTTTCTGAAGTTGGCTTTAAAAATAAAATAAAATTTGTGGACATAAATCAACTCCACGATTTAAGTGTTTTTCGATGAATGAGACTTGAAAAAAATAATAAAACTAATTACATATTAGATAAAATTTCTGTGACTTTTTGACTGAGAATTATGTGGTATTAATGGTAGTATATAATGCTAAATAAACTAAAGATTATTATAAATAATTTATTATTGGCTAATATTAACAATAAATTTTACACCATTTACATTATACAAATTAATTAGTTATGTGTAGTTTTTATGTTGGGATGTATAAACATGTACAGAAAAATACGCATCTGGTTATAGAAGGAACTTATATTATGACCCCATACCATGCTTGCTTCAAATACACATACGTGTCAGCTGTTCACTTGTAAACAATGGTATGGACCCTATCTTTATACACATGATGGACACGGACACTGACTGACTGGAAATTCAATCCCATTCCATTAACCTCATACACGGAGTCATATTACTAACCGGGTAAGTAATCATTGCAGCTAGACTTGGTCTTATTATTGAAGAGAGTTGGTCGATTAGTGGGGTGCGAGAAACTTCTGATAGGGGTAAATTGAACTGCACTTCCCCTTCGGATTTGAGTAACTTTGGAGATTGCGGCATTTAGGAAGTCGAGATTTTTTTTTTTGGTATCACACTAACAATATTTACCATTTAAAAAAAATATGATTAAAATTCTCTTCGAGCAAATATTTCAATTAAATAATATTGTATTCAACATTAAACAATCATTTAATTTAAAGCATTCTTCTTTACAAAACTGACCAAATTAAGCTGTATTTGTATCATACTGATCATATTTATAACTAACTAATAAATAATTTCTTAAGTATAATTTCTCTCTTTTTTAAAAAAATATTGTGTCGTTTAAAAGATAATGTTCTTTTTTTTTTTTAACTGGATCCTAATTTAGAAATTAAATGTAATACCTTAGTAAGTTATTTTAAGTAATCAAATACATATAAAAGATTCAACAACCTTTTTTTAATTGGAAATTAAAAAAAAAAACTTAAAATCTTTTGGTACAGATATAATACTTTTTTTTTATTTCGTACTACTTTAAAAACTGTAAAAAGAAAAAAAGAAAAAAAAAATGTTTTAGAGTTTTAAGAATACATTTTATGTTGCGCTGTACAACATTTACGTTACATTATCCAAGGAATATACGTTTTATTTTAACTGTTTCTACTCTACAGTGGAAAAAGTAATGAATAATATATATTTTAGTAAGTTCTCGTAAACAATAGGCCTGTCAGAGAGTTTTTTTTTTTTTTTATAAATGTTTGGATGGTTTTGTTAATTAAAACCTAGTGAGCCGAATAAAATATACACGTGCAAATTATATTATCCTTCTCTCCAACTTGATGGAAACGTCCATTTATCATTTTACTTAAATGGAAAAGTTGTTTTATGTCGAATTCAAGCATATGCACTCCCCCCCCCCTCTCCACACACACACATATATATAAAATTCAGACTCAGTAGTGCTATCGATTTGGTGATAATGAACTGTCAGGAAATTAATATGTTATTTTGTTATTGCTTCCAAACCCAAAGAACGTAATGGAAGTAAGGTGATCACGATCACTGATCATTCTGAATGTTTTTATACTTCGGACTTTTGAAATCCGTTTTAGACATCAGGTTTCATATTTAGTCTCGTGTCTATGTCGGTATATCCTTCGACATTTGCTAACCATCATATCTTAAAAACTATTTGTCCAATTTTATTCCAATTTAAATGGTTTGTAATAGACAAAAGTCCATTGTTTGTCCTATGTTATGCTACTGAGTCATTTCAGTCACTTCACCCAATGCTTAATCTTTCGGATCTGCAAAATGTAATTTCGAAGTAATCTGGATGGTTTGTCGAAACTAGTCAGGGTACATATTTTATTGAGAAAAATTAATTTGATATCTTCTTGGTGTACAACAATAACGGCAATGGTAAGAATCTACAGTCTCAATAAAACGCAGTGTGGCTGCAAGGCGGTCACTTGCTGGATTGCTTCTCTGAAGGAGGTATTTTGTTTTAGAGATTGTCAGTCCAATCATATTCAATAAAATCTTGAACTCGAAATCAGATCGTTTCATTCTGAAAAAGTTGCGGAATCCCACGTCGTTCCTGTACCCAATGCAACTAATCTACTTTATCAAGTAGTAAGGTTTTCATAAATTCACAGGCTCTGTACATTCTTCCAACATTGAGGATACTTGGGTGAATCCAAATCTCCGAGGGCGAAGAAAACGACGTTTAATGGCAGCTACCCCAATGATGATTCCAGCAGCAACTGCTAAACAACATCTTCGTTATCATTCACCACTCACTGAACAGAAAAGAAGGTACCGTGCGGGTACACGTGGTATGGTGCGGCACCGATCTGTACGTCCAAACTACTAAAGCAATAAGGACCTCATGTCGACCCGAACCTCGAACGTACTGTGCCGAACTTGCCGCCCGGCACATGCCGACAGCCGACTGGCCATATTCGGCATAGTGTGAACGCGCCTAGAGACCAAGTTTAATATACATTCTGTTCAGTTTCCATGTCCCTAGATGAAAAGGTTTCTAGGTCAAAACCATGTAGCCAAGCAATATGATTTTTTTATGTATGAGGATAGAAAAAAAAGTGACACCATATAAGCTTCTTCTAAAACCATATATTTAAGACTCATTCATATTAATTTTCGTAAAGCCCCGTTCAATATAGTTGTTCTCCCCTGTCCCGAAGGAGCTATTTTTCCTAAATTTACAACTTCTACCTCAATATAGACTAACAACTTTAAACGAGTTTATACAGTTCTTTTTATTCTATAGATTAAGTATAAAAAATTTAAAGATACCATTTAATAAAACTATTTATTAAGGATTCCATATTTATTATTGCTACAAGTACAATTTTAGAGATTCGCTATTTAATGAACTAATTCTTGTTTGGTATTTATTATAATAATGGGTTATTATACTTGCGTGAAATCATAATTTTCTTCCGAGTTTATCGAAGATTACGCGAACATTGGGATCATTTTGAAAAAAGGAATATTTGTATGCCTCCAAAATCAAAAATTCCTTGACATAATTCCATTTTGACATCAGGGAATTTTTTTGTCTCGTGTCTGTTCTGTTTTAAACATTTTTAGTAAGTGCAATATCTTAAAAACGAATTGTTCAATTTCAATCAAATTTAGATGTTAGACCATAACTAGTCTATTGACCCCATATTAATTCGGCGCAAATTGTTTTCTCAAAACCTTTAAACCTACTCGTCAGATTTTATTGAAATTTGGGTGGTTTGTGATAGTAATATACATCTACGTCATAAATAGAATAAAATAGAGATTAAATAAAATATTATAAATCAAATTTCTAATATCATTCATGGTGTAATAATTTAAATAATTCGTTAATTGTGAATAAATGAATGTTTAAGGATTCGTTATTTATTCTTATTGATTAGTTATATGTAAGTATTCCATAGAATTAAAATATAGATTAATCCTAATGTATTCTAAAGAAAATAGAATATTATTTATAAGTGATAATGTACGTTCACAATTCTTTTATTGATGAGCAAATTAATTTGCATGGATTTGTTTATAATTTCTCCCTTTTTCAGAGATAGAATTAAAAGATATATATGATTTTTTTTCTGTGTTTCGAGACTCTTAATATTATGAATGAGCTGACAATTATCTACATCTAAATAATTTTATCTATGCCATATAGAGAAATAGAAATTAATTAATAAGTGATAATGTATTTAATGATTAGTTGTTTCTAGTGTTTCTACTACTGTTAATAGTTTATAATAGGGGTTCTACCAGGTTTATTGTGTTAGCTTAGGTCGTTTACCGATAATATAAACATTATTTTTTATCGTTTGCTCTAATTTTGTACAAAACTATTTCATTAATATAATTTTACTGTATTAAAAAAAAGTGGTATATTAATATGATTTTAAAAAATGGAACTATTCCATTTTATTTTTATTTTTAGATAAAGTAGTTAGTGTGATAGCGCCAAAATTTAATTTTGATGTATTTACACGTTTTGATGCCCCCAAATTTACTCAGACAATTAACTTTTACTCTTAACGTGCATATAGTAGCTTTGCACTCCCTATAAAAAATTAAACCACCAATTAAAACCAATTTACAAACCCTATGAAAAACTTAATAAATCCTATAACACAGAATACCACTAGCAGCAACAAACAAATTGAAATCGAATAAGTAGATTTTTAGGTTTTCTTTAGCAATTATTACGCGGTCCGCGGTCGACAATATCTTATGCTTCTGTATATCTACACAACTAATAAATTAAATCCAGCCGAGCCGTGGAGGTACTAAGCAGCACATAAACTTTTCTTCCTGCATAAATGCTTCAGGAAGAGGCATAAGCGTGGGTGTGCTACTTTCAATAAAAGTCTAGGTCTTCTGTAAATGACTGGGTTTCGAGATAGGTATTGGCCAAGCCTTGGGAGGTACAAAACAGCCCATAACCTTTTCCTCCTGGATAAATGCTTCAGAAAGAGGTCTCAGCGTGCATGTATTACTATCAATAAAGGTCTAGGTCCTCTGTAAATGACTGGGTTTCGAGTTTCGAGATAGGTATTGGTCCTGACTTCCTTTACTCTGCTAAATATATTGGGGTATAAATTGTTGTGTCAGCTTTAGTTGGCTGATTAATTGGAGAAGAATATAACCAGTTCACCTTGAGCTGACCCCATGAACCCTCCTCTGAAGGTAGGGTTACTTTTATTTAAGGATGAAAAATCGGAAGCAACGTCTTACAAGATCCGATCACCTGAAACCCCTAAACTCTAAACCTTTCAATTTGACATGTTTATATTAAACCCACGGATAGATTATAAGCCAGGGGTTATGCCATTCGACATAAGTCTTTTTGTATTCAAGTAAAGATAAACTGAATTATTTAGAATAATTATTCATCTGTGTGGTAGATATATTTATGTGAATATATTGGTTATGGTAACGCGTTCGGAATGTTGTAAAGAACATTGATTTAATTACCTATTAAAGCTGAATTGAATGCTTTGTTATAGGTACACGTTTTGTATACCTATAGATATAGACTATATAGTTATAGTCAGTAGATATAACATAACAATATGGTGCACCCATATTGTTCTGTTACGACGCGTCGTACGAAGGTTAATGAGAATATAGGTTAATTATAGTGTACATTATATATCTGTTTGCATGTTATAGGTTATACTGTGAATTTATAAGTAAATAAACCAAACCCTTATTTATGGATTATTTATTAGACATGAGAAGGGTATAAAATTTACAATTTTTACTGTATATATAACATACATCAACAACATATAACATGCATTATCTACTATTAGAAATTTATTTATTATCTGTTTGTATGCGTGAACTTAAACTCAAAGCCTCATGTTAAGATATAACAATAATTTTATTTACATAAGAAATAACATTAAAACATATGAAATGTTGAAAAACAATAGCACATTTTGTCCTTGTAATCTCCCTTCGTTAATGAAATCATAGAATCAAAACAAATAAATAATGCAATAAGATAAATTGAAAAGAACAAAAAAACAATAATCTGTGGAATTCTACAATTCCACAAGTTAAACTACAAATCGTAACTACATTAGACGAGATAATAAATCACTTGTTTTATGTATAAACCACTCTGGGTAGTTTTTATTGTGATGTATACTGTTGTAGCCGACTATAAAGAAGATCAAATAAATAACAGCTGGAGGCCCATTTTATTTATTGATTCGTTAAAGAGTTATTTTATCGGCTTCTATACCGCTTCATAAATATGACCATTATCAAAAGAAGAATAAAGAGAATGGTTATGTTTGCAGTTTTTTTTTCGGGGGTAGATTTAGATTTGATCTTTAAATGGCACAAGGCTGAACGCATTGCTATACTTTGATCACAGATTTAATTTACTATGTAAATTGATATTTGAATATTTGAGTATATAAAATATTAATTCTGTTTGTATAGTAATTAGTAAAGGCATTGTAATTGGGCTAATTCAAACCACTGATTATTGTAATTTATTAATGCGTGAAAATTTGTAGACAGACCGGAACCATTTAATTATATTCTTATTTATGTCAGACTGGCAAAAGAATGATTATACACCTATACCTATAAAATATATGTTAGGCCGCTTAGTTACTTCTTACTATTGTGATGAGTTATTTAAATGGCTTTGGTTACTCTTCGAAGATGTTTTGAAAGATATAAGCAAATATGTGTTAACCAAATTTAATGAAAATTGGCATTTTAGTTATGCTCATAGCGTCTGCAAAGACTATTGAACAGATATTTAAAAAAAAAAAAAAAAAAAAAAAAAAAAAAAAACTTTTTTAGATTCAGAGGAGCTTTAAACATATTGATCCATAAAATTCAAATTTTACGCCATCACAATATTTTGTCTCTACCATACGTATGTGAGAAAGAATAAAGGAAAACCATGATGTTCGAGGCAACCTGAGTACCAGAATATAATTTATTACTCACTACAACGTGTCACTGGTCTACGGAAAATTATAGTCAAATTTTAAGTAGCCAAAAAGGAAACTATGTTATCGTTCTTTAAAAATTACTATTTTTAAAAATTTAATAAGGCTATGTTTTAAACGGTTTGAGTTAAAAAGATTGATGTAGTTATATCTTCAAGATCAATGTATCATCTTGAAATGAAACAGTAACCAACAATTCTGTTAAGGCTCCCATACACGATCAAACATTTTGCACAAACCTGATTTCGGGCAAATTTAGGCCATACACGTCAACCATCATGTTCGCGCAAACATCAAACAGCCACGGTCAAAATATTTGCGAAAACTTTTTTTTTTAATTAGATGATCGTTGTGCTGTTTAGGTTTTACTAGTTAAAAATTCATTGGAATTTTGGAATTACAAGGCTAAAAGTTTTCTTTAATATTTTGAACAAAATTGTGTTTTATGATTTTTGAATGTATTAAGAAATACAGTTTTTTTCGCCTTCACAGTCCATTTTTGTCTTGAAATGCGTCAAGATAGTTTACACTTATAAGTGAGGCGAGTTTTGTGTAGGAGTTTAAATCCATTTGTAAATTCAAACTATTTAAATAAAATTTTCCTAGAGTTGCTTACACCTCGAGTAATTTATCTAAACGAATATCCCTAATTAATACTCTAAAATTATTTAGATCTTTCTAAATAAATATCTAGTTATTCTATATATAATTTTAAGTTACTAGTTCTATATATAAATTCGCGTTTTGGTAAACCGATACTTCCTCTAAATTATTCCTTTCTTGAAATTCAATCTGTGGACCATTATCATTTATGCCGAAGGTAATGTCAGCATTATCATCATTCTGAATCAACGTATCGTCAGTCTGTCAGTCGTTCTATTTTTGCAAGCCATATCTTAAAAACATCATTCAATGAAAATCAATCTTTAAGTTGTTGGTAGTTTTCATACTACGGAAAGTTTAAATCAAATTATAATATAACACTGGGAGACAGACAGAGAAAAATAGACTCCAGCGCCGGGATTTGAACCACAGGCCTCTGTATTCAACCATATAGAGAGGCCCGTGGTTCAAATCCCGGCGCTGGAGCCTATTTTTCTCTGTCTGTCTCCCAGTGTTAATAATTATTATAGTTTGATTTAAATTAATTCATACAATGAAATTTGTATGATAGATCATAATTAGCCCATTTTTTGGTATAATTTGTGAATAATAATTGTAATTTCCAGTGAGATCACATTATATTATACCTATATGACCATTCGGCCAATAGTAATGGCACACTTAAAATTAATTGCCAGCATTTATTGTAATTGGCATGACTAATTTTACATTTGGTTAATAGATGTACTGTATTTGAGAGTATGAATAGAAATCAAAGGAATCAAAGCGACGAATATCTAAACTCAATATTTTACCTTAATTGACTTTGTGTTGTCTAAATCGAAATATCTATCACTCTTTCTTACATCCAAAAGATATTTTTATCATCAGCCATTTGCCTTAAGTTTGCTCTTCAAAAAAGGAAGAGCTTCACTATAAATTTGTCACCTTACGACATATTGACTAATAGCTTTCCTAGACGAGATCTCGCCTGACAGGTTTATTATAATATAGAACACGGTCGAACCAGATCAATCTTTCTACCTACAAGCTATCTAGTTATGCATTCCACATCACGACTTCTTTTTAACAACTTCTAAATTAAACTTCGATTCCGATGATTACCCTTATTTAATTTACTTAAGACTAATTCAACATCGAAAATATGCCTTAAATAACTTCATAAGTATACTTATTTCTTCCTCCTAAATATATATATACATTTTTTAAAATTATTATTTATTGATCTCTATCCCTATAATAAAAGGACATCGAACTAAGTTAATTATTTGATTATTAATTACATTTGATGTCATAATATCCTTAAATAACACGTAATTATTTTTAGGATACTAATTATATCCTTTCATCTGATTAGTCTTAGACATTTATTAGCTAAATGTCGACACTACTACTAAATATTATTCACTGAAATTTTCTTATGAATTTAAGTTAATACTGAATGAATATAATAATCAAACACCGGGAAAGGTAACACGTAAATATCTATATTAACATGTATTATTTCGTAATGCTTGTTTAAAACGGTATAATTTTTACAACTTTAAAAGAATTTATACGTGTTATAAAACATACATAGTTATTAATTCATAATGATGTTAAATTATAATACATATTATTATATCTATTGCTAAAAATATTGACCTGTTTTTATAATATAAATATATATTTTTTTACTAAGATACTTTTAGAACCAAAACATGTGTACTTTTTAATAAATTATTAAAGAAAAAAATCTACTTCACTGCTGAGATATCTAGTTTTAAATGAGATTATCTAATTTTATTTTTTTTATTTATCTGTTTGATGAGTTAATTTGCTTTAAATGTATGAATATGAGAGTAATATACATTTAATAGAATATTATTAAGCTGTGTGAAAGTTATGAATCTACGTATAAATGTATGACAAATTGTGTATTATGAATAAAACTTTACTGTATTTCATCAAAGAACTTCAGTTTTTAATGAGAATACAAGAACACACAAAGAGGCTAAAATTACATGCATAGCCCTATAAAATGTTGTATCCTCGCTGTGATACTCAAATTAAAAATTAAAATTTATTATTTGATTTGTTTTAATTTAATAAGTTTGTGCTGAGTATTTGCCAAGTCAGAAAATGTTTGTAAATATAAAAGTGTATAGTAATTTGAGAAAGAAAATGTTTGAGTTTGCAAGGGACAAATTCAAGGGAACAGAAAATGAAACAAACAAACATCTCTTACTTGTACTGGATAAATCAGACCTAGTAGAACTTACTTGGACTAGGGAAATTTCGCTAAACCTATAATCTCTCAACTTTTGACGGCTTATTTTTACTTCCATGAAAATGGAAGTATGGTGATACCCTCCAAAACGTGATTCCGAGATCTCTATGAAGGAGGGGTCTTAAGAACCCGGGGGTATCATAGAAATCCGTTTCATATACATGTATGTCTGTGCGTACGTATGTATGTATGTATTTACGTACGTACGTTCGTTTGGAACTTTAAACCGCTATAACATCGCTTCGAGACATCGTATTGAGATGCGGTTTGCGGCATTTTTTAGAACTTTTGTCGGCAAAACTGTTGGCGCAAACCACATCATCGTAGCTCACGACGTTTCGGAGCTGCAGTCACTTAAGCACGAAATCGGTCTGTCGACGATAAGTAGACTTAATTTGATAGACTTATTCAGTAGACTTTATTTGATTTCAATTTCCAGTAGACTTATTTCAGTAGACTTTATTTGATTTCAATTTCCTTTAGAGTATATATGTGTCGTATATAGTAGATTGTACCTATACTTTTTGAGCACAATCGAACAAGCGGTTTGGGAGATATTGGCATTTTAGTGTTTTTTCAAGGGTTTTTTCGGAACCGAATTGCGGGTAAACTGTGAGTCGCATCGAAAAGTGGATACCACCAGCGTAATTGATTTTAAAAGATCTACAACTTTGGTCCAATGACTTTTTGTCGTAGGACCATCCCTTCTGCCTTAAATAGAGACATCTTTAATTTTTTGTTAAATTTTCAACTTTGAGCTCTTATATTATGTGAAAAAATTGACCGATTTATTTCAGAACCAAATTGTGTCTAAACTGTAAGTCGTATCGAAAAGCGGATAACACCAGCGGTAACTAATTTTAAAAGATCTACAACTTTGGTCCTATGACTTTTTGTCGTAGGACCATCCCTTCTACCTTAAATAG
>KZ651705.1:21266-33086 GCA_001010745.2 Gerris buenoi | reverse complement strand
TATATATATAATATTGTCTCACCGTGGACAAGATGCATATCTATGATAAGCCAGTTCATTAATTCTGATTTATGAGGACATAGTATGAATAAGGCTATTATTATAAATTCGCTCTGGTAAGCAATTCATCATTTCCAATTAATTCGTCGTATATTACCAAAGAGTTTATTGTATCACGAAGAATTTCTTTTTATAAATATTTAGTTTCCAATGGAAATGGATGAATCTGCCCTTTCATATTTCTTGTCTCTTTTTTAGCTTTGTCGGTTATTATATCTGTTCTTCTCCATAAAGTAATAATTTTTAAAATAAATTTAGTAATAAAATTTATAGTTTAGAATTTTTACTATATACTTAATGTATAGTTTTTTTATAATTTAATTTAAACACAAATTTATGTTATTTGAGCATTTATGTATGTATTTGAAATAAATCTGAATTCTATATTTTATTTTTACGGCGGTGTTATAAAAACCTTTATGGTTTTTTAAAATAAATATATTTCTCGAGATTGAAAATGGTTTTCGTTCTTGTTGAGAATAAATAATCACATATATATTTCTTTTTTTCAAACTTACGTTACTAGACTATAATTATGTAGAGTTGTTTTACACACACTTATGTATATACATTTTTTTTTTATAGTTTAGCATTATTATTTAAAAAGTTAAGTCCCAACTAATAATTTAATCTCCAAGTTCGTAGTGATTTAACCACGTTCTTCATTAAAAGTAATGAGCTTTATAACAACGTAAGTGCAAAAGTTGTTTTATTTTAATTATTGCTAATTAAAGTGTCTTTATTGAAACTTAGCGTAGCAAGTTACGCTTGTTTATAATAGAAATAATATATATTTATATGAGGTATCAATCGATTTATAATTTTAATAAAGTTAATTAATTAGTCCTTAACATTAAGTGTTAGCAATATATTCATCGATAACTTGAATGTAATTAATCAATAATTAGACCTCAACATGATTGATATTTAGATTCACTAAGTGGTGGATATATATATCCATTGAGAGCTTGAATGAAGGTAATGAAGAACTAGTCCTCAAAATGATTGACATTTAGATTTATTAAGTGGTGGATATAATATCCATCGAGAACTTGAATGAAGTTAATCAAGAACTAGTCCTAATATGTTTGACATTTTGGTCCATTCAGGGTGGCTATATCTATCCATTACTTAAATAAAATTCAAATAATAATAATCTTACCGTGCTCGACAAGTTCATGATATTAGAAGTTAAAAATATAAGAAGATAAAAAAAAAATATTAAAAAAGATTTAAAATATACTTATATTATCATCGATAACTTATCAATGATAGCTTCAAATGCGTTGATCTCTGCTATTGTATTATAAAATTGAAACAATTAAATTTTATCAAGCACAAGTTTCAGTAGCACAGTACTCCACAGTACCTTTAGTTATAAGTCGAGTACAAATCTATAATAGTTTATTACATTTATAGACAACCTTAATGATAGTATTAATGTTAACGTATTAATTTTAATTAATTGTTACAGATATAAATTTCTTACTTACAGGTTGATAAAAATTTAAAATTTTGTTACCCCATCAAATGAAAGCAGTTCATGATTTACCTGAAAAAAAAAAAATAAAAAATTATTTACATACATCCTGAAATAGCTCATTGATTATTATACAACAATATAATTATTTCATATTATCTATTGAATTTATAATTGTTTTCTCGGCATTCTGACTGCATAAAATTATTCTCGGTTAGGAATTAAATAATTAATTTCATTAATTTGTCTATTCAATTATTAATTCTAAACGCGATATAACTTGGCTGATACCATTATTTTATCTCCGAAATGTTGTGCTGGAATCACAGAAAGTAGTTACCAATATAATATTGAGTGATCAATGTAATATTGATGATATCATCCAGTAATAATCTAATGATTTAATGATTATTAATGAGGGTTATCATTTTTTTCTATGCTAAAGTTTTATGTAGTACCGACGTAAAAACTAGCTTGAATTTTGTTAAAAAGAAGATAGAGAATAGAAAAATCAATTCAAGAAGCTCTAGGAAATTTGAAATTTAAAAATTCATTCTTCGATTTCACATAAGGGTATGGTTTTTTTCCAAACATGGAAAAAAATCAATGTGTAACATTTCAAGGCAGTAAGTCAAAATGTTCACCTAAATTGGTTGCCTGGCTGTTTCGGCTCACCGTGTCTACACAAACGAAGACGAAATACAGACTGTTTTTAAAACAGCATAAAAAGCTTTTGCACCCAGGGGACTTAAAAAGTTGTAGATCCATCACCAAGCATTTATTTGATTTTGCACCAAACCTTCCAATTCCTATCGCATCCAATCTCTCCTATCCAAGATTCTTAGAAATTAGCTGACGCTCCATTCTTCATAAGGACCTCAAAGTACCCTTAGTCCGAGAATTAGCCTTTTACAGATACAAAAATCCTTCCACGATTCCCTTTTCGACCATTCTAATCCACTAGTCCACAGTCTGTTTTTCAAGTCAATTCCTGATATTCCTACACTAGACACCTGAAGAGGCAGTGGGCGCGACCTCTTAGACAAATAAAATAATATATTTGATCTATTACTTTAGTTTTATTTCATTTTTATTATCATACATACGAGTGTAATCAATTCTGTCTCATTCAGTAGGTGCTCATTGGATATAGTTACTTACATCATGTCAAACATTCTTAGATCTTTATTGGTTATAACAATTAATATTTATTGCAGTTGCAGTATTTAAATAAAATAATAAAATAAACAAAGATCTATAAAAATTGACACATTGCCATACATTATGGCTGTCGACCAGTTGCGCGCTATCACATAATCCAGTTGCGCGCAAAACAAAATTTAACAATATACCAGTTGCGCTCATAAAAAAATATAACAATATACCAGTTGCGCTCCTAGCTATGTTAAATTGGGAAAGGTAGGTATTTAAGATAAAAGCAAGCATATTTATAATTGATAAGTGAATTTTAAATTGAACCTTATAATTTTACAAAAATATCGATAAAAAATGTATAAATATCAATTTTTTGCAGAATGATCAATTAAAGCCTTTACTAAGTCAATTGCCCAGTACGTTTTTTAGGGTTTCGTTGGTAAAACCAAAAAAAAGAAACCTTATAGTTTCGTTCATGTGTCTGTCTGTCACTCTGTACGGTTCCAATAACTTTTGAAGCAAAAGAGATAAAAAGCGTGAAACTTACCAGTATTAAAGATCGTTTTGACGCGCACACAGGAAAAATATAGAGAACTCAAAATAATCAGCTGTTCAAATTCAAAATGGCGGATAATTACATCGCGAGAAAAAAATATTTTTTTTAAATTTTGAGTGGGGTATCAAATGAAAGGTATTGAAGAGTAGATTACAAATATATATACCACTTAGGGTTAGTGTTTAATTTTCGGCGCCATTTTGTCATAAAACATCGACATTTTTCGTTTCCCCCCCTCATCCTCCTTACTAATTTTGTTTCACAATACCAACGAAACCCTTTTTACGTGAGACTTCACGCCTTACCAATTTTTTTTCTGTAATTTTTAACTCCGCCTCCACGAAATGTTTTATTTTTTGCGTAGCTGTTCCTTACTTTTTGTGGGCACTTCTAGGCTGTTAAAATGCGTAGTTGTTGAAATTTGTATGTCCTTCAAAACTTCAGTGAGTAAAAATATGTTTAGGCGACTACTACAAATATTATCTGAAAAATGGCGATGAAACGTCTCGTATGCATTTCTTGTCCTTTCAGAGCCAATTGTTTCTAAGGCAAAACTAATTTTCAACTAAAATTATTATTGTCTTCAATTCATTACATGCTATTTAAGATTAAATATGTATAATGAAAATACATAGTACATAGTGCAAAATTGATAATGATCCGTAGAAACATAAACACCTGCGCGCAATTAAGAATAATTGATAATTAATAATTTGTATTAAGAATAATTGAACGGCGCGCAACGGGTATATTTTTAAAAAATGATATGAGCGCAACTGGTATATTTAAAAAAAAATAAATGCGCGCAATTGGTATATTGTTTTTTTTCAACTTTTTTTGTGATAGCGCGCAACTGGTACACTCCCTACATATTTTAATTATTTTTTTCAAAAAATGCATAGAATAGTTAAATACATAGTGAAATACCTATTTGATAAATTAAGTCTTAATAAAGTCTAAAAATATACAAATAAAGTTTAGAGAAAGATTTACATTTAAATGTAACATTTTCTTATTAAAAAGAAGAAACTAGTTCATCTCTCATTTTCTACGGAATGATGATATTTTCATTTGAATTTATGATTAATGTTCCTTTTTTTTTTGCTTTGAAACATTTTTCCATCCAGCCAAGGTTAAAGGTATGCGGTTTCCAAGTTAGACTATAAATAGTAAAAGAAAACCTCTCCCCGATTTTGATGAGTTTTAGGTCGAAGTCTATAGATTAGTTCTCTCCGTGAGATTACATATCTAGTTGCCTTAGTAACTATAAACAAATTTCCCTCTCTATACAAATGGATTAGAGGTGAAATCCGAATCAGGAAACTACTGAAGTTTGGAACCTTGTCATATTTACCGCTCCCTAAACAGTATATGCACACTTCATTTCCCTTATTTCGAAGGCCTCATAGCTAAACGTAACTTCTATTCCCATCCCTATGTGATATCATGTCATGCTCTGAACAATAGTACATTACGCGTCGAGTGTGGAAAGTAGCATTTTGCATGCGAGTGTGGAGTTTGCATGAGCGACAGCGAGGGTAGTAAAACCACATTAGCACTAGCAANTTTATTTTTTTTTTTTTTTAGATCACGGATACGAGAAAAGTCAAATATTGAACCACTTTGCCAAAAACCCTTGTGTATTTAATGTAAATAATCATCATTCTCTACTAGAATTTGTTTAATGTTTATTTATAATATTTGCTTTGCGTATTAAAAAAATAGATGTTGTAGGAATAAACTCATCCTTAAAACCACATCTGCAGGCTACCATTAAATTGCAATAAAATTATATTTAGTTGTATACAAAAGTATTCTTGTAGTCTTTTAATCTTTTAATTAATATATTACTAGTCATTAATGCCGTGGCAATGGACTTAATTTTCTATTTAGAAAAAAAAAAATTAAATTAATTTAGATAAGTTATTAAATCTATTTGAAGACCAACAAATCAAAACAAACCTTCATTTAAATGAGGTTGTTGCCTTAGCTTAGTAATAACACATCATTTTTATTTGAGTCGTCGCCGTCGGGACGCAACTCGATTATATAAATGATTATTCATTCGTATATTTATCATTGAGTTTGAAAATTAATTAAAATACATTTGCATTTTAAAATTAAAAACCAGTTAAATAATTTGTTTCTGCATTTTACCAAAGTAAAATAATATGTGAAAATGGCAAACTTATTTGTTAATATTGTAATCTGTTATATTAAATTTAATGACTTTTACTGTTACTTATTTCATTGATTAATTAATTCAATTTAAAATGCATAGAGTCGTGATAATTTTTAATATTATTTATTTATTTTTCTCTTATATTATTATACCAATCCTATTAATCTGTTAAAAATTTATTTTTATTTTTTTTATTTATTTTTTTTTTTTTCAGAACTGTGTACAGTTTTAAATGGCGTAAAGCAACGAAACGAAGAAACTGGCGTAAAGAACGAAACTGAAGAAACTGGGCATGGCTTAGTTAAGAAGGTAAGAAATCATAGCCAATATTGAAAAATGAATAGAGCTTTTTAAATATTTCATTTATATTTAAATTGAATTCATATCTATGCAGGTTTTCGACAGCTGCGTAAGTTCATTGATATGTGACATCATATCAGTAAGTTCATTATAATTGTCATTTATTGGGGCATAATCCACCTAAACACAGTGGCGTAGCTAGGGCCCGCAAGAACTTTTTGTCCCCCAACCCCCAAGAAAATTGATTAGCAAAACAAAAAAAATATCCTGTGGCGTTTAGAACTGAATGGAGCCCTCTGACAATGATATAGAAATATGATTCCTAGGCAGACATTGATACATTGGATTTGCGGGCACCGAGGGCCCACCCGCAATGCGAGCGCCTGATCGGGCCAATAGTTACACCACTGCTTAGAGACAGTTGAATCCTTAATTATATAGGAATTATTAAATGTAGATGAGGTATTATGTGGACTTATAGATCTCTGATGAAGCTCAGGATCAACAAAGTAAACTAAATTCTAGGACACATAGATCTTTATCAAACCTTTTTCTATAATAAGAAAACATTTAATTAATTGGCCGGCGTAGCCAAGTGGTTAGCGTGGAGTTCGAATCCCAGAGAGGTGAGACACATTTCACACTGATGATCTCATCGTGGAGATGATTAAAGTGGCCGAATCTCCCGTCCTGTGTTGATCAACAAACTATGCAGTTGATCGAGAAAAAATCTAAACATTTACCCGAAAGTTATGCGTCAACACGCTCAAACAAAAATAATTTTCAGAAATGTTTGAAGTTTGAACGGATCTAGGATTATGATCCTCTAATTAGCCTATGTGATACATCTAATTAGACAGGTCTGTTCTTATCACATTTTCTCAAGATACCTTCTTATCGTGTAAGCATTTCTAAGAGTGCTGTATGATTTTGTTATTTAATTAATAGATTCACTTCACTCTGTTAATGTAAAGGGTGTTTTGTTTACAACAATATGTTAGTGAACTTCCTTCTTGCTTCGTAATTTAAAGATCGTAAAATAGTCTCAAATACAATTATTTGGTTTGATTTTAAATCAAAATATCAAATATTATTATTCAAATCGATTTTAGTAGAAAAGCTAAAATTGTTCACACATCAAAAGATCTAATGCATTCGTCGAGTTTAACTATAATATCGGGTTTAAAAAAATAACTTGGAAAAAAAGAGATTGGTTTTTTGGTGCTTTCACCGACGCGACATGCGTTAGTTTAATTTGTAAGGTCTTAATTAACTCGTGTATGAATGTAGCCAAATCTCATCTCACTGGCAATCAAAATTCTTTGACTTTGATATTTACTCTCTGAGTACCTATATTTACCACAGAGTCCGGTTAATGATGCCAGGGACACTATCCTCGGAAAGAAAATTGAGGTAGATATTTCACACTTGGAGAACAAGTAGGTTGTACAATTGTTTGCCCGAGCATGATATACCCAAATGTAGCGAGAGGTGTTATACAGGCCTGAAGCCACATTTAAATTTATACATTCGCAGAAATAACATTCGCACTCGTCATTCGCTTTGTCAGTTATCTCCTAGCGCCATGAGCGGTTTTTTGGGACCAGTCAAAGGATTGTATCGACGAAGTGAGCACTCGAGGAATATGTAAACGGGAATGCCACACGCAAGTGCCGGCGAGTCACGAGTGGGAATGAGTGTAGATGCAATATAAGATATCAAACGCCTCTCTGCAAACAAAAACTTTTGAAATGATTCATTTGACACCTCTCCGAATTTGTATTTGCCTTTTATCGGCACTGATAATAGCCGAGAGGGCGAAAGCTGGCTGATAAAAGTAACATTAAATTTTAGGAGAGGCTTTTCGTTTTATTATTCTTAAATCTTCTTGCACTATTACTTAATTAGAGACCTTATAAAAGATCTTACTACGTATTATATTTTTTAAGTTCTGATTCGAGATATAAAAAGGCAGTTTTATAATTTGCTTCCAATCTTACATTGGGCTTGCATTTGCATTGCATTAATTTTGAAGAAAGTATTTTTTTTTGTTTTCAAATTCAAAATTTTGCCAGAAGTCAGTTTCAGCCATCAGGTAATATTTTTGGTCTTATTTCTGTTTGTCGGTTTGTGGCAACAATTGTGCGAAACACCAATATTAAAACCTATTTTTCTTATTTTATTATTAGTATTATTTTTAACCTTTATTAACATCAGCGCACATATGTTATTGAATAAAATAATTCTGTACTCGCTGGAAAACGAACAGGTCTATATACACACACTCTCGATTTTCACATTATTTTATACTCTTGCGACCACTCGTCTAGTGATATAAGGCACCAGAAAACCATGTGCCACACTAGTCGCCAGTTTTTTTTTTTTTTTTTTTTTTTTTTTTTTTTTTCGATGGTTAATTGATTTTAGAGAATAGTTAATTAGAGATATTAATATTCAAATTTTCTATTTATGTATCCTAAACAATAATTGTTTTAACATTTTTTCCTTAAGCATCGATTAAAAGCCAAAATTTTATAGTTAAAAGTTAATTTTTTAAAGCCAAATCTCAAGTTGCGTTATCAGGTTCTTTTTGTTCTTCCTCCTTTTTCGTTCGGTTTTTATCAATTGATTACTTTTCGCTTGATTCATTGAATCAGTTGATTGAGTGGGTACTTCTTGAATCGACGGCCTCCCTCGGAGTATCAGAAAAGACACAATAGGCAACACTAATTTTCAAGTAGCCCTACCCTCTCTCTTTCTAATCGAAAAAGGCCTCGTACCTTTTTTATAAAAAGCTTTTGCTTACATCCGCACATTTTGTCTAATACAGTCCTTACACAATCAGTTCTTAATTAAATCCACCTTCTTTTCATTCACAAAAAAACCTCTTTTTTTTATTTCGCTTACTTGAATGAAATTAGGATTGTATGGAGCCAACTGAGTTCTAATCGTAAATTTACTAGCAAAGATTACAATCTCAGACTTTCTTTCATCCTTTTTAACTCGTTCAATGACGATTCTAAATACAATTCAAATTACCTTCAATGTCAATGAACTCTCCTCAATTGTTACATAAGGGTACCATTCTAAAAAAAAAAAACTTTTATTTTGAACTAAACTAGTACTTTTTTTATAAATTACATTTAGAAACCCTTTTAAAAATAACGAGATTGTCAACTGAATGTACAAATTAAACCGTCGAGTTTAAATGTGACGGATGTCATTATAGTAAAATAGAAAAAAATAAAAGAGTCGATGTTGAACCCTGCTTAACAACTGAATGAGCAATGATTGGTTTCATTCAAACCTGAGTTTTATTTATGTCAAATTAATCCTTTTGCTTAATGACTAAACTTAGTAAGATTATTTGAATACTGCGGCCTAATGAGATTTTTTTTTTATTTCGCTTACATCTTTCTGTGAATGTCTTAAATTGACCTTAATGTATAGATTTTAGTGAAAAAAAGGTGATTAAAAATACAGGATTGATTATAATAAATTAGTAAGCGACTAACTGGTTTCCACACACTAATACCCAATGTCACTTATTATATATTATACAGTAGTTATGTTTTAGCCTTTTGGCATGCCGAGACCCTCCAAGGGCTATTACGCCATAGATTTTATTATAATTTAGAAATATAGGTGTCAGTGGTCTATACAGATTGCTGAAGCGTAGAATTATAACTTCTACAGAGCGTGTTGTGTGCACTTATTCAGTTGTCATTTCTTTACACTATTCGAAAGATCATAGCAGCCCAAAATTAAGCCTCCCTCATAAATAAGCATGAAAATACATGTTTTAATGTAAATAAAATCAGTTTTATTATTATTATGGTTATTTTTTTTTATTTATTTTTTTTTTTTTTACCAATAATACCAATAACAAAAATTTTAAAGTTGTACATTTAAATGGTGATGAAACCAAATAAGCAGCTTTCACACGAATAAACTGGTTAAAAAAAATATGATAATGGGAATAATTACTATAAAAAAGTATATTTGAGAAAATTTATCTGATATTTCATTATTTAAAATATAGGTACATTTCACTGATACATGTATTAAATGTATCAAATCTGTGTGGTCGATCAACGAAACGAAACTACCTTAAATATTAACTATTTTATTACTTCACTATAGTTAATAACATAAACAATATTATTAAACGATATTATCTAGCTGTATTAAAACTTTCTATTAGTTTTGTTGTTCATTTGTTCCACTCGATTTAAGCGTAAAAAAAATCCTAGCTAACAATAATTGTGATTACAATAAATGATAGCGACAAAAAAGTAATGTTTACCAACAATGAAGTTATAAGTGATAGCTTAAAATCGTTTCTTGTTAGAATTGATATGACTATTCTGCTATACTTGATCTATAGAATAGATGTAACTGTGATTTATCTATTAACGATAAAGATTGTCATAGATCGAATACACGTTCGGTCATTTATCATAGATTTTGATCATTTATATTTTATTTTCTCTTTGTACGATTCAGAACGTTCTTTTCTTTAGTGAAAGGGTTCGTCTGTTTAGTTTTATTTCTTTCTTTTTCTTTATCAATGTTTTATTAATGTTAACAATAATTCTTTTGTTATACACATGTACCATTATAGCCGGAAGAAGAAGTTATTAAATTGTTATTGTTCTTGTCAGATGTTAACATCTTATTGAAATGTAATGGTGTGGGTGTTCTCTAATGATGGCGGTGGGAGGTAAAATATTAAATTTTAGATCTTTCCTAATGAGAATTTATGTGGCAATGCTTTAAGCACTAGGTTCTTTCATTAAGTGACTTATGATAGGCTGTAACAATTTTATGCGCAGTTTATAAAGACGTTATTCGAGGGTTGAATGTTGAACTTCTTGTGGTGGGCCAAAGATCATAACTTAAAACAACTTTAAAGTTTTGTCGAGAGGGTTTTAAGGTTTTTCTGTGACTCTCTTTCGCAGACAGTTAAAAATGGAGTCTTCTTTTAAATTTCGCGTTAATTTAAATGTGAAATTGAACATTTTAGTATAAACTAATTTCTTTTGTAAGTGTAAATATTTTTAAATGTTGAGTAGTGCAAAATAAATGTCAATAAATATTAAAAAGTTAAGTTCTTTTGAGTCCAAAAGTAATGTTTCTAAGGTTAAGTGCGCATACGTGAAGTATACTAAAGTTCTAGACAAATTAAGAAATTAATTTTTAAAAAAATGCATAAAAGTATATTTAATCGCAAAAGCGGTTATTGGCGATTTTAATAAGAAGGTGTACGGAATCTTCTTTAACCTGTTACTCCCCTTATAAAATCAGAAGATTGATATCCCTTTGTCCCAATGTATATTGGACTAAATATCACTTTGTCTTTATATTTATTTTGCTTAAGTCATTTATATCCTAAAAACACATAGGGGAGTAACAATCTAAAGACAACCATTAACAACTGAAGAAGAACTATTATATTTATACAAGTCGCTTTCGAAAAAATGTAGTTTCCGATTTAAAAGCCGGTATACACGGGGACACTTTTGTTGCTAGATTGGGTGTCTGTCTAGATTGAGTGTCGGAGTGGAGACACCGCCGAGAGTGGACGCTAGACCACCCCCACTCCTACCCACTCCGGTCTAGCTAGTTGAGCTCTCGACGTTTGTTTTCCTCGTGTAGACACCTGTCAGTTTGCTCTCGCACTCGGTCTAGGCTAGTTTCAGCTAGGTGCATGGGCGCCCATACCTATGGGCCATGGCCCCCCCCCCCTAGGTCTCAGGAAAAGAGGTAAAATATATACATCCGAGGTGTTTTGCTTTCAAGAAACCTACCCCCACCCCCTCCCCGGTGGCATTGGCCCCCCCTATTGAAATTTAGTATCATTAAATTATCATAAGCTGTTTAGATTGAAATACTTTGTTGCTAATCGCGTGCTACATGCGGTTAAAATAAAGCTATTAAAAAGACACCTAGCACCTCATATATTTAGTTCTATTGGAATAATTATACAATATACTGTATTGTTGTCTACATCTGTTAATCGGTGGGTTGGGTAGGCTGAAATAATTGAAATCAGTCCTACATATATAAGATCTAATGTGGTTTATG
>KZ651705.1:6049-20712 GCA_001010745.2 Gerris buenoi | reverse complement strand
TATATATATATATATATGTTTCTTATATTCATCATAAGAAAGCTACTGCGACAAATCAATTATTTCATTTTTTGTTTAAAAAAACTGAAGTTTAAATTGAAAATAAGAACAGTAGAACTTAAATGGTGTCAAAATAAGTTTGAAACCAGATCTGAAGTAATCATAACTGTGAAGAGATTTTGGTTTGAAGAATGTGACATTTATTTATGCGAATTTATTTTTAGCCTATCTGACTAAGTAGGTGCAGGTGCAAGTTCTCTCTCTTAACTTCTTCATACTAATCTTCTCATGAGCTAACTCAATATTTTATATTATGTATTAATAACTTTTTCTTATAAGAAATTCTTCTTTAACGAATTATTCAAATATTTGCATATATTAGTTGTAAATCACACTTTTTTAAAAACTTATACTGTTTGTGTATAAATCTATTAGTATCAAATAATTTACTTCATAAATCAACATCTTTAAGAAAAATTAGCTTTAGACGAAACTTATTAAAATAATAACCATTTAAGGTCCTGCAACTCACTCAAAAAAAAGGGGGGATTTCAAAATGTTTTCAGACTTATAAGTCCAAAGGTTTTATATTTCAAAACTTACGTGTGAGCCTTATTTTTATTAATAACCTATTTTTATTATGCTCATCCGATTGTATTGACCATTTTTAGCAACAATCAAAAATAAATAAAATAGCAATGTGGATATTGACTGTGAATTAAATAGAAATTGA
Organism: Gerris buenoi; assembly: GCA_001010745.2. Taxonomy (NCBI): domain Eukaryota; kingdom Metazoa; phylum Arthropoda; class Insecta; order Hemiptera; family Gerridae; genus Gerris; species Gerris buenoi. The sequence continues at coordinate 19,979 of KZ651705.1, read as the reverse complement.
GGATTACTAGGATTAGTCAAATTTTAAAAGAAAACATTGTGGATATTGGATATTGACTGTGAATTAAAATGAAATTAAAGGATATAAGAAGGATTAGTAAAAAGTAAAAAAAAAGACATAAAAATGGGATATTGACTGTGAATTAAATAGAAATTAAGGATTGCTATGATTAGTCAAAATTGAAAAATGACATTGTGGATATTGACAGTGAATTAAATTGAAATTGAAGAATGCACGAATTAGTCAAAAGTGAAAAAAAAAATAAATAAAAATAAAATAATAATAATAATAACGATGGGATTATGACTCTCAATTAAATAGAAATTGAGGATTGCTAGGATTTGTCAAAATTAAAAAATAACTGTGGATATTATGGGTGAAAAGTAAAAAATCAAAGTTTCTCCTGTTTTTTGTTTCTTTATTGAAAATAAAATTGCATATACAGTTCTATAATGCTTTGGGTAAAATATTATAGTTACAAGCTACCCATATAGGGTCAAGGAACCTTCTTCCAATAATCGCTATAACACTGATGATAGATTAATATATATGGGAGAGAGATTTCCCAAACATTACTGATTAGTTTATCGTCAAACTTAAAATAAAATATGATATTGTTATTTAGTAGTTCATAATAAAGCGTTATTTAGTTCTCATTCCCTAAACTTCATTATTAATTGATAATTTATCAAATTCTAAAGATCTTAATGTTAGATATATCAATAAATGCGGGAAACATGTTAATGCAAGAATAATGCCGTACTAAATTGTAGACAATTCAGAGCACTGTACTGAAAATACAGAGGCCCGTGGTTCAAATACCAGCGCTGGAGTCTATTTTTCTCTGCCTGTCTCCTAGCGTTAATAATGATTATAATTTTATTTAAATTAATTTAAACTACCAAAAACTTAAACATTGAATTGACAATTTAAATGTGAAAGTGACATTTAAAATCACCGTGTTTAAATGATGTCGCAGAAAAACGGTGGGTAACCAAGTAAAATCTTGCCACGCCCGACCTAATTTACTTTGTTACCCACTTTAGGGTGGGTAACAAAGTAAAAGAGTACCAATTTTTTGTACTCTCTCATAATATCGCTCATATGCTCAGTATATACACAAAGAAAGTATGTATTAAAATTACAAGAAAATTCGATTTTTATTTATTTACATGTTTTGAGAACTTCTTAGCCTATAAAAGTGTTTCCTAAAAAATGTGTGTACCTATATTTTGTTTTCCCTCGGAAAATCAAGCTCGGGTTTGATTCTCCACCGAGAAAGCAATATTTTCATGGTAAATGTTGATAAAATGTCCAATGATTTGAAGGTAACCCAGAAAACCCAAAACATCAAACAAATGGAAAAAAACCGCATTAAGTTATTATGTACTTGTGTATAAGAAAGTTTGGTGAGAGCTGCTGTACGCCATATCAATTTAAATTTTTCCGGTTCTTATACTATTATATAGTTTATAAATGACTATAATACTATAAGTTTATAAACTAAACATAAGTATAAAAATATCGAAGACCTATTATTTTTATGTTTTATTCAAAAATTAATTTATTTATTAAAACAATAATTATTCATTCATTCTCTGTGTAAGGTCATAAACATGACGTAAAATAATGCAAGAAACTATTTTTAGCAACATCCCTTAATCATATTTATAGATAGATGTCACTAGGTGGTTCCGTACACTGTTGGTATGCAAGAACTCAGCTAAGGGTCTAAAAATAGTAATAGATTAACAGTGGGTGACTGTGATTGACTACTCGAAGAAGCTGTTCATTGTCAATGGTTGTCTTTCCCATATCATGATAGAATTGATCTGTCAAAAAATGTAATCTTGTGGATGAAGACGAAATGTTTATGCTATTTATAACTGGCGCTTGGCAATCAATACTATATATTTTTACATTTTAATTTGTGACATTTCTAAAAATCTTTTAAGAGGAGATAAAAATTAGTCAAGACATTTAATAGGATAGTTTTGACAATGACGAGTAGAAGCCTCACAGAGTAGCAATCCGATTATTGAGTTCATTATGTGGAGTTAATCTGAATAGAATAGACCGTCATTAAATCCGTCACGCAGCTGGGTGTTTAAGTATCTGATTACTGAGTGCATGAGGGTAATGACAATTGCACTTCGAATTTCCACGTTCACTTACGATCTCTTTCACATTTATTTCTACATTAGATGAGTAGCCACCCTCTTGGCGTGGATGTCCGTTTTTTTCACGGCCCGAATGTTAGACGACGGCCTTCAGATACGCTTGTCTTATTTACTAGACCAGGTAGACATTGGTTCTATTTACTAAACACCCTCACGCTGGTGCCAGTTTCACTCTTCAAAGCCCACGACCTCTGTCAACATTTTGTAATAGTGAAAGGTGGCAACCGTCCATCTTCCTATATAATAATGTAAATAGGCTGGTGTCATCCAATTTTATGAGTGTATATTTAAAGACTCGTTGTTTTTTAGTGTTCAAGTTGTATATATTTATAGTTTTTACGACTGCACTCCTAGTATGTAATAGGTTTCAAACTATTACTTGCAGATCTTTCAAGCATTAGACAAGGATATTTAAAACTTAACTGAAAGCTCTTCTGTGATAAATAAAAAATAATGTTTTAACGTGGAGAGACAGTTTCTTTGAATCCAGTAAGACGACCTCTGCTAATTCCTCATCGTACAGTAATAACTTGTTCTGTTTCATACACACATCCACGTTTCTTTTTTAGTCGATTACAAGAAACAGTATCGTAAATAAAACAACAAGATTGTCATCTTTTGTTAACCTCTTTAAGTAGATCAGCTGATAAAATAATAAACCTATTAACTTTATAGCCGGGTTTCCACGGGGAGTGAAGACTCTACAGTGGCGCTCTCAAGAGTGAACTCGACCCGTCTGAACGAGTCGAAGTGAACTATGTTCTGACGTCACCGGGAGTGAGGATAGTTCACTACCGCCCACTCTTCATATCAAACATGTTTAAACAGCATTATTTGATCTAGAACTTTTAGTATGATTGCTTCAAAACAGAGCATATTGGAGGTAAAGGTTTGATAATACATATTACTCTTTTAGTTGAATTTATAATTATTATTCTGCAATAAGATCTACTTAGATTCGTCGTTTTTTAGATTCGTTGATATATATACTCATACATTTAATACTTGAAGTATACTTCGGTACTTCTTTAGATTGTTAATCCCTATGGTTTTTTAGAATATACATAAACGATTTTGACCAAATAACTTTTAACACACAGGGATGTTTAGTCCAATTTACTTTCGGCTTTCGGATATAGGAATATCAAACTTCTGTTTTATAAGGGGAGTAACAGTCTAAAGAAGAGCATTGCGTACACTTTCTTTAGATTGTTACTCCCTTTGTTTTGTTTATAAGGGGGGAACAATAAAAAGAAGTGCCTATACTCATGTGAACGGTTCCAAACTATTAAGAAAATTTTATTGAAGAATTAAGCGATCTTAAAATATTAATGCCTGTGAATGATGCGGGTATAATATCTACTGAATTGGAAGTCTGAGGTACCTCCAAAGTTGGTAGTTTTGACCCTAGAATTATTTAAACTCTAATATCGTCCTTTTACTAGTGTTAACTGGAATATAAACCCTTTCATGGTAAATGTATGATTTATACCAAAAATATCCAATTTCAGCCTTATAAAGAAGATTTTTTTAATCTATCAAGAATCAAGGCTGATTTATGTTAGTCCAAGTCGTGCTCACGACAACAATTGTCAAATATTATTTAATAAGGGAGCATTCTTAGAACTCAGTAACTCAGGACACACATCGTCTATGGGGACGAATGTCGTACGGGGCTCTGACACGGATAGTGGCTGCTGATTCTTTCTTGGATACGCCACGTTCACGTCCCGCCCCCGCCCCGTCCTAATGTAATCCTTTTCCGTTACTATTAGAGAAATGTAATAAATAATACTAGTTTCGAAATCGTGTTAAATGCTTTTTTACATGGCTTATTTTGTTCAGTAAACCAGAATCACAGTTCTTGCTCATTCTAAAATATCAAGAAAAAAATGTCTTCGTCGTCTAACAACTCTTTGCAGAGGTTGTCAAATTCTCCCTCTGTTCCTCTTGTTCTCCAGGATGGATGAACTGCTTACCTTCTTCTATTTTGTTTTCTTTGTGTCCAATGCTACCCCGATTGCCACCAATTTTAATTCCAGTTCATTAAATTGCATCATGGATAACTAAAGCTAAATCCCTGTATTGCAGCATATAGCATATCCCTAGCATACACATTCTTCTGGGCACCTCATGTTCCCGCCGTGTCTGGCACGGTCTAACATAAATCAACTTCCTTGACATATTTAAGACTTTACTGTGACTTATATTTAAAAACAATTATTGATGGGAGATCGCACATACACTGTGAATTTGCCATTTAATTGCTAGTGAAACACATGTGCAACGTGCAACATTTGAATCATAATACTATAAATAGAATAGATGTTTCGATCTTAACTTACTCTAGTTTTTAAATAAAATACTGTTATTTAGTTCATAGTGATTTCCTGATTATTATTCGTATTTCAAATATTATTATTACTTTTTATACATCAATCGTCATCGTTACTGTAAAGATTGAGTTGATGGACTTTATGTTTTCTTAATTGCCCACTTAAGAAGCTCGAAAACATTTGAGCTAATTGAGAAATTCAAAAACATTTTCACCTTCATAATAAAGTGTTAAAACATCTTAGACCCAAATTCTCTAAAAAAAAACATTTAGTAATAATGCAAAAAAAAAAAAAAAAAAACCTGTTTTAGCTTATTTTTAGTAACAGAGAAATGTTTTAGAATACGAAAAAATGCCATCTTCCTATATTATATAATAATTCTATCATCTTTTATTATTCATCAATTTCTTTACTATTTCTACGTATTCTAAAATTAAATCCATCTGGTTTTTGCTCATTTGTAAAATGCTTTTTTGTTCGTTTCATTATTATTTTAAAACAATCGCTGGAATCTATAAATAGTACCTATATTTGTATTTTTCCTGGAATATTTTTAGCTCTTAAGTATTCTCCAGTTTATTCTCGTTGATTCTAGTTTTGTTTACTCCCTTTTATTTTTGATCTTCTCCCTTTGCTATTTTTATGTTACTTCATTTTATGATTTTATTAAAAAAACAAATATTTATTTGGAACATTTACCTTCCCTCTTCCATAATCGATAAAGTTTAGAAATCTTACGACACTATATTCTTTTCGTTTCTACTATTTACCTTTCAAAAAAACTATACTACATAATATAAACCTTTCAGGTTACCTGCATTTTATGATTATGAGAAAAGATTGGAGGGATGGACAAAATGTAAACAAATGTGAACTTCCATTTTTACTTCCTTATTTAACATATAGGTATCTAGAATAAGCGGAAAAGGAAAGGAGAAGCAATAGATTTTAAGTCTATCGATAGATTTACACGCTTTAAACATCCTCTATTTTTTATTTTTTATTTTTTTTTTTATACCTATAAAATAAAATTTTATTGTACGTTTCTATACCATGATAACAATATACCGCAGAAAAAGTCTCGTTTCCAAGATAATGACATACTTAAAGATAGAATGAAGCGACTATAACAGTTAAATAAAGGAAAAAATTGCTTTTTGGATTTGCTCCTTAAGGTTTTAAATAAAATGGAAAACTTAATCATTTTTATTATTCCCATCGAGACATTTATTTTACAGTGATACCTCATTTGCATATTGTGTTATAATTTTTTAATGTTTGATTCATCAACACGGGTTTTACTTGGTCAATTTTTTTTAATGAAAAAGTAAAAAATGCCTCAACACAACGCTGTATTCTAGATTGAGGAAACAGTTTCGTTTTGATAGGGACATTTCTTCAATACTGCCTTCCATATGCTGAATCTGAAGCAGTCCATTAGCTTATGTATTATCATTTTATTTCGAATATGTGGTTTTCTGTTAAAATGTATCATTAATAATTTCGAGTTTTTTCGTTTAAATTGTTAAGTGAATCGGTCTATAGGAAGCGAATTATGAATATTTTAATACAAAAAACAATTACGTATTTATTTTTCTTAATAAATAAATATTTTATAAATTAATAAATTATTAAGTAATAAATTATTTTCTTTTACTTATGGAAACAAAAAAATATTTATTTTTTGTAGACCTTTTTAATTGTTATTATTTTTGTTTTATTTATTTCTGTAGTTCAAAATAATTTAATATAAATAAAATAAATCTTTACTGCCGCTCATCCACTTTTACTGATTTATCGATATAAATAATACTTAATGGTATAAAAATAAAATAAAGTCATTTCTTTGATATTTGAAACGATGTACAAAAGATATCTTCTATACAATCTGTAAACAGAGAAATGTATGTATTTCTAGGAGAGTACTATGCCAAGAACCCGAGGTTATTTTAATGGTTTCATCAGATGACAAGGTTTTTAAAAAAGAAAAAGATAAAATATATATGGAACATCAAAACGCATCTAAAAACAACTCATAGATGATTTTTTTCTCTTACATCTTACCTACAATATAAGCCAAGTTCATTTCACGGTGAATCACAACGGTTTGAAATAACATTCGCTTTTTATTCAAATAAATTCTTGTGGAATTATATATTTAATACAATAATTTAACGTTGGGATGGATGTCAACAAAATCGTTGTGAACTGTTTAAACTACGGTTTAATCATGCGTATAAAATATTAATTTTTTTAAACATTAAAATAATAATTTTAAGATAAAGAAGTTACGTTATTATTATTATTATTAGGTATTAATTTTCTTAATTCTTTGGAAATACAAAAACATTAAAGGTGGAGAAATAAGATTAAATTAATTAGCTCTTAGGAAAATTCATCTTTGTAATTGTACAATTTGTATGTATTTTTTATATTTTATTTTTCATTTGATCTTGGTCTATCGGAAGTGTTTCACATGTGTGGATAAATTTTGCAATATTAAAATCTCGGTAATTTGACTAATGATTGCAAGAGGTGTTCGTGGAAATATAATCTAAATTTATAACTTTAAATATAGGACTTTGAAACAAAATATTAAGGAAGCTGTTTTAGAAAAAAACAACCCATTTATTCGTAATCATCAGTTCCAAAGCAGTGTTTAATATACTCTATAAGTTTTGGGTGAGTGGATTTCGGAGGTATATAATACAAAATATCAAGCTAAAACTTAATTTGTACCTTATTTTGTATTGTAAGAAACTTTATTGTTACTTTTTTTTGTATATAACCATTAATTCATTATCAGTGCCAAAGTTAAAGTTTTTAGGATACTTGTTAAGTCTTCTTTATGTGAGTGCAGGAACGCAAAACAAAATTTCAAAAACAACTCATTAATTGGTCATCAATGCTAAAGCAAAAGTTCTAAGTAGACCTTTCAAGTTTTGTGTGGACTCGAATACGGAATTCATTTACGACTCTTTTTTACAAATTCCGCTTTGACACTGATAATAATGATCTGTTTAAAAGCTGAACATGGTTTTGATACTTATCTCACGGTAACCTTACCCAGAGCCTAATTAAAATGAATGAAAACAGTAAATTATCCATTTTAGTTTGACATCATACTGGTCATGTTTACTCCTTTGATTATCCAGTATTCTTTATGGTAAAACTCTTTACTTGTACAGTACCTTAACTTTCATTCCTTCTTGCTTTTAAACTTATAAAAGTTAGGCATCTTTCTTAAATGGATAATAAATCTCTTATCATAAAAAAGTAAATTATATAAGAGAAGACAAATTCTATTAACCTTACCCATTTATAATAAAAATAAATAGCTACTATAAATCATATCTTCAAGATGAATTTGAAACTTGAATTTCACCCTGTCTTACTATGTTTGAGATGAGCATTATCTAACTTTATCTTATAAAAATGGATCTTAAAGTTTAAGGGTTACATCTTAAGTAGATATGTACACTTCCCACGTCCTATCTAACGGTAAGTATATCTACGTAGGTATATATAGTATAACATGAGTACCTCTTGTCGCTGCAGCCTACTCCGGTATATTAACTAAATCTTATCAGTGTTTGTCCTAAGCCTTTCCTTGTTTTAGTATCATCTTTTTTATTAGCTATGAACTTCGCCTTAAAAAAACTTCTTACAGGACTTCCTTTGTCTTTTTTTTAATATAAATGGTTTTTTTTTTTATTAATATTTCATAGTAACACCAGCTGAAATTCTACTTTAACTATTTAGTACGGTTATTAAACCTCTTTTTGTTGCTTTCTTAGCAGAATGGAGTAATGAGGGTAAATATTTGACTTAAGAGCTTCATCGTACAACATATATGTTGCAGTAATCCCTGGTAAGACATATTCCCCGCTTAATTGTTTCGACCGAAGTAGTGTCCCGACGGCGACGACTCCCCTCGAAATTATTTTTTATTGCTAACCTAAGGCAACCACATTTTTTTTTTTTAAATCAAAATAAATAATAATAATAATTATATATTTCCACAATATTTGATACAGTACCTGATAACAATATATAAAAAGTCTTAAATGTGTGGACCCTCGGTAGTAAAAGATTACTAGAGTGAGGGCTCAGCCTTTGGCTTAATAACAGTTAATTTGACAATTTAATTGTAGTTCATATGTCGTTTAAAATATAAATAAAAAAATATAAATTAAGTGTGGGTTCGTGTTAAATGTTTGCTTTGATTTGTTGGTCTTCAAATACATATAGTATCTTATCTAAATAGATATCTTAATTAATTTACTTAATTTTACTTTGTTTTTAACATAATATTAAACCCGTGGTCACAGGATTAACTGCTCGTTTATTTATAGATCAGAAAAGCTTTATTGATAGTCCAAGGCCATCATCATCAGCCCTCATTATATGGCAGAATTAGAGCTGCATTAATAAATTAATATAATAAAGGTGTACTTGTTTATTTATTAAAGCAACATTCGTCCTTTGCGGAGTGCGGAGATACATTCGCGTTTCTTGTTAGCTCGATATCATATAAAGCAGTCATTGAAAATAATATAACAATAAAATTTTGAGCTACTGATTACTCTTATTATTGGTAACTTAAATTTGATACTTCTTATTCTTATTGAAATAATGCTATCTATAGTACTCCTATTAGATTTCGTACCTAGAGCAGTAAGGGTGTTATTACAGGCCGAGGGCTATAAATATATTGATTGTTACAAATCGAATTGCTGACGTTTAAAACTACTAGCGCTTCCTGCACGTCGCGGCCGCTTCTCGAACTAGCGACCTGTAAAAATGCGACTTTATACTTACAGGCCCTAGGGCTGTCAAATAGAACTTTACCATCCGTTTAGGATATGAATGTTAACATGTGGTGGGCGATAAACTTATTTAATATGCATTTATCAGTATTTAACGATGAATCTTGAATCTTTTTTATTTGTTAACAATGTTACATCTATATTGACTTTAAAATCACCAACTTCAGTAATTACTGAATATATGTATAAGATACCATTTAACGTTAGATCTTATCTTTATTTATGTTTTACAAATCTTAAATAGCTGCTCATCTAAATGTAGGCATTTGATTCTTTTTACTTGACTTGACTGTAACTCTATTATAAATAAATCAATGCTGGTGTTAGTTAGTTAATTATAGTGTTTTAGAACAAAAAAAGAATAAAAAAATAAAATAAAATAAACTCGTTTAAAAAAACCATGATTGTAGATAAAATATATTCTAAAGATGAGACATTAATTTAAATTATGTTTAACTCTTTAGTTAAACTTTGTTTACATAATAAAATATGCAAAACCAACTAATTAAATGCAAATAAGAAAATGTTGAATTTAATAAAAAAAACAAAAACAGAAAAAAGTAGATTAACATTCTAACTACCGACTTCGTTAAATTAAAATAATATAAGTTAAGATAAAATACGGATTTCTAAAAAATTAATGAGTCACTCTTCGAAACATATAAGTGAGTGCTTGTGAAGTGGTATTACTTTTAAAAAGTGGATACCATATTCCTAGTAGACAAAATCCTAAGAGTGCTTTTTAGACCAAGGCGGTCCTGAGGACATCTTAGGGCTTTGGATGGTTTTGATACATAGGATTTTAGGATAAGATAGTATTGTAAACGGAAACTCAATCATTTAAGAAAAAATTTTGATATAAAAAAAGGTTTAAGTAAAGGCCCCATACACTGCCAAAATTTGGCCGTGTATGGGGCTGTTTGATGTGTGCGCAAGCATGATGTTTGACGTTTATAGCCTAAATTGCCTGACATCAAGTTTGCGCAAACATGTTTGATCGTATATGGGGACCTTAAGAGAGCCACGGATTTATAAAACATTATTACTGTGCAAACTTCAGATGTATCCCATTGCTTTCAACTAGTTACAGCCTAAAAAATTGTTTGTTTAGAATTAAACAACATAAGACTAACTTCCTACTATTAATATATTAATTTTGTAATGAAAGAAGGTTTTTAAGGTCGATTTATATATCATACATATTCTCTCCCTTATATTAGTATGATGTATGACACCTCATTTAGCCCTCATCACTTTTAATGTACAATTAGCCCTAATGCTTGTTTTAATTGGTTGTATAGACCTTTGAAATCTTAAACTCGATTCAAACTGTTACATGACCAATTAAAGAACATTTGCTGTCTTCATAATGTACTATCAACCTTTGTTTGTTTGCTTTGGAAATTAACAACTATTAATGTACAATAAAGCAGCAATAAAAAATATACTGTCAATTCGTGTGGCACTTAGCTTCCACGCATCTTATAACGTACTTTATTTTTATTTTACACTTTTACAAACAATTATTACTAATTTGTTTAGTTGAATCCCCGTTTTTTTTTTAATCAGTCAAAATTTTCTGGATATTTTACACAAAGTAAAGTATCAATTTAGCAACAGTTAAAGAGCGCAGACGGTTAAAATTAATCCAAGGCGATCTGCGGGCTTCTTACGATAAACTCTATAAATTTCATACAAATCAGAGAAGTACTTTTGAAGCTATATGTGTAAATAAATTATATGGAACTGACAATGTAAGCATGACCTACCGTCTAAATTTCATTAAAATCGGACGTGTAGTAATTAAGATGTGTCGGTTCGCAAAAATTGAACGACAGACCGGCAGACAGAGACGGAACCAAAAATGTTCTCTGATGTCTAAAACAGTTTTGTCTTGGAATTTTTGAAATCGGAGCGGAAGCCCAAACATTTTTCGTTCTTACGATCACATAGCTTCAATGTGATCGGCAATTCAACGGCAATTTTAATTAAGACAAATAACATAATTTCGGCCGCTTTAATACTTCTATTATCAGTAAATCTTTATCTTTATTAACAATATCATCCGTTTACAAGTATCATTAATTAACAATATCATCCGTTTACAAGTATCATTAATTAACCATATCATCCGTTTACAAGTATCATTAATTAACAATATCATCAGTTTACTTGACTACAAAGTGAAGAGCCAATATCATCAGTTTACTTGACTACAAAGTGAAGAACCAATATCATCAGTTTACAAGTATCATTAATTAACAATAAAATCCGTTTACTTGACTACAAAGTGAAGAAACCAATATCATCAGTTTACAAGTATCAATAATTAATATCATCCGTTTACTTGACTACAAACTGAAGTAATCTCAAAAGATCTAATATATTACTAGACAGTAACAACCCGTTTTTGATCTTTATTGTACCAATCTTCTAGATAGTACAGCATATAAATAGAATAAACCTACTTAGTTGTTCACTAGTGTTATTATTCTAACAGATATAAAATTGGTAGCTTGTTACCGATGTTTAAATCATTTATTATTATAACATATTTGGGTGCATGTTTTCCACTTGTGATAACAAATTAATAAGCTTGTTTCTTATAAATAGTTAATAAATAGTAATCCAGAAGTCCGCATGATTGATAGGTCTTTGAAGATAAGCTCTAAGACACTAAGACCTATCATATTATTGGATCAAAAATTCGCTTTTGTGGATTTCCGACTGTAAATTGGTTAACATCGATCTTTGATTTCAAATGACCAGAATATCAGAGAAACTACTTAATAAGGGTGCTGACAACTTTCCTTCAATAATAATTATTATTATTTTATTTATGTATTTATTTCTTTTGTTTTCGAGCTTTGCGAAGGTAACGGAAGCAATGTGATCGTTCTGAAGAATGAAAAAAATTTAGTTCTCCGATTTTAAAAACTCTAAGACAGAAATCCGTTTCAGACATCAGGGATCATATTAGGTTCCGTGTCTGTCTATCGTTCAATTTTTGCGAACCAACATAAACTACTTGTCCAACGTCCAATTTTAATGAAATTTGGGTGTTCAACCATTTCAAACTTCCGTGTTCATTTGTTTCTCGTCCACATACGCATAAACATACATTAGTTTACACCTATAGCTTAAAAAGTACCTTCTTATCTGATTTGTATGAAACTTTTATAGTTTACCAAAAGTAGCCCGCAGATAGCCCCAGATTAATTTGAACCGTCTACGCTCTTATACTTTTGCTTTGTTGATACTTTAATAAAATAAAAAAAAATTTTGACTGATTAAAAAACGGGGAAACAATTATATCAATTAAGAACGTGATCGGATTCGAGGGAGCAATGTACCACACCAATTAGCAGTCTATTTTTTTTAAATGAATCAGCCTAGATAATATTTATAATTATTATTAATCTACCTAAAGAAAATGATGCCCTCCTTTTTTAAAACAATTTTTGCAATATTTCATCAAAGTTAAAGAAAGGGTTCCTAATATTAATTATCGTGGAGTATGAAAATGTCTAATATAAATTCCTCGAAAATGGAAGCAATTTTCCTTCAAGTTATGAGTGATACATTTTCCAATTAAAACTTCATTTTATGTTTAATTGAAAATTCCTAAATGAGACGATTTTTGAAGTGGCTGACTATTTGTTTGAATTATTTATTTAATTAAGTCCTCTTATTAAATTATTGTATAACACTATAATGATATATGATTTACTAGAATGTGTGATATAAATAATTGTCTGCTCTAGCTCTGAATCTAAGAATTTCTTTGGAAACCACACATTTTGGGAACAACTATATTATGGAAAGAATGATTTAAATTTAAACCAAACTAGAATTGACGGTATAATGAATTTCACATTTGTATAATTGACGGTATCATGAATGCTGTCAAGTACTTATTATAATTAACTATCTAGAGTCATGTGCTTCGCTACGGAGCGTGTTATTTATATTGTATTTTTTAATTTGATAAGTTTTTAAACTACCGTCTACAAATATTACAGAAAATATTTTAGAAAATTCAATGTTATTATTTTAGCGATTCATAAAAATGGTGATAATTATGTAAGCGGGACTTGGTTTATCTTTACAATAGTTGTTTATGCCTATAAAAGGAAGCTAATTTCTAAATTTTAAGATTCTAGTGCAATGGCCGGTGGATATCGTGAGGTTGAATTTCGAGTATAAATGACCGCCATATTGAATAAATAGCGGATCGAAAGACAATTTCTTAGCAAGCACATAGGACCTAGGGGCTAAGAGGAACCTTCAAAATATCATATTAATAAGTGCAGTAGTTACAGTGATATCATAAGGAACTAAGTGAGTGACTGAGCGATTCAATAGTCATTGGTATAATTTGGATTAATATAATATTAGTTAATATAATATTAACAAAAAAGCCGTAAAATTTCAATTTTGATAAATACTCAAAAGTTTCAGGTTGGTTGTATCCTAAATAATGTAAAAAGAAGTTAATGAAATAAGAAGTTAGTTAGAAATAAAAAAAGAGTTTTTTGAAATATGTTGAAAATATATTTTCTTTAAGGGAAGAACTGCAAAATAT
>KZ651704.1:373418-387471 GCA_001010745.2 Gerris buenoi | reverse complement strand
ATTTAAGAAAATATAATTAGAAAAAGTACTATTTAAAAAATTAATTAAAAGTTATTTATGCGCCAAGGGAGTAAAGTAAGTCATTATTTCCTGATCGAACAAGTTGGTTCTTGAGGCGACGCCGAAGGAACCATAGATTCACTAGATTAGCCATTTGTTCTCTACATTCATAAAATAATTAAGTTGGCAGTCCTTCATTTTCTCCCTACTTTTACTTTTTCTCCCTATACTTTTTGAGTTCAGGGAAGAAAAGACTAACTTTAGTCCCTCTAAACTAATCCAAAATCATAACTTTTTCTCCCTACTGGAGATAAAATAACTTTTTAATTACCCTTTTACCTATATTCTGTAGTTTGTTTTTTGTTTGTATCCTGAATTTAATTTTTCCATCACCAATCGATTAATATAATTAATTTAAGATATAATATTGTAAAACATCATTTGTATCTAATCAATAATGAATTTCGAAAAAATTTAATACTTTCAGAAGGTTGAAGATAATATCGGAATGTTAGTTGGCTACTTTTGACAAACCATCTATTTTTTTTAAAAATAATTTAACTTGATATAAAAAATTAGAAAGAAACAATTAATAAAATTCTTGTACCAACTGGTTTTTTTTTACTGTTGACCATATAGGTCAAATATATAATTTGTCCTAATGATTAAATATTTGAGCTAATTATCAAATATTCGGTAATGAAAACAAGAAACCGTTAACCGACTTGTTATAGCGAGTGGACGTGTCTTGCGGTTAGTTCAAAACCAGGTTGAATTGAACCCGGTTTTGCGGTTAAACTGCCAAAATACCGACATCTCTGCCCTACTGAATTTTTATATTAAGCTTTTTACATAAAATTATTTCATATGAACATATAATATAAAAAATATCATCGATATCGGCGAAGTACCTACTTAAGGTTTTTCCATAGAACTATGGTTCAGACTATAGATTACAGACGGACAGACCGAAATTTTATTAAGAACCAAATTTTTAGACTGAAAACGTGTTAACCTATCAAAATCAACCTATCAATCAATGATAGTTGCCTGTCTACAGTCTGTCTGTAGTCTGCCTGTCTATAGTCTGTCTATAGTCTGCCTGTATATAGTCTGTCTGTAGTCTGCCTGTCTATAGTCTGTCTGTCAGTAGTCTGTCTGTCTGTCCTGTGGTCTATGCTGAGCATCAGACTCGTGGGGCATAAATACTATGTGTCGATTTCAATGATATTTGGGATACATTTTTATGACCAATTTTTTTGTACATGGAAACGAATGTTATACACTATTTGATAAACTAGGTTTTTGCCAAGAAAACAACTTTCTCTTTTGGTTATATTTGAAACATTTTAACAAAAACGGGAAACCATCTGATTTATAATTTTTTTTTGAGTTTTATCTAATGTTAGTAAGTTGTAAGTTGGTCGAGTAAGTTGTTCTCGGTGGAAACAAAACTTAGTTTAAAGAGTAAGTTGAAAGTTTGCTGGCGGACTTGACCAAACTATTTAATAAATTCTAGAGAGGCTGTTAGAACCAAGCTATTTTATAACAATCTTTTATATCGCTTTTTTTTGCCTTCAAATTAATGGTTCAACTTGAGTAGTAAGGGCCTTTAGCGTGTAAATCACCAGTTTACAAGCCCAATTTATTGAGCCTTACTCATTTTTCGTTCCCCACCATACCAAAAACAAAGGAAGCAATAGAATTACAAAATTCATAGATAAAATTCCGTTATAGATCAGAGTATCAGAGAACATTTTAATCTCGTTGTCTGTCTGTCGTTCAAAGTTTTTGCAAACAAAAACATCTTAAACTGACCTTTTTCAAATTTACGACAGAAAATTTAAAAACGTAGTTTTATTATGTTTTTCTTGGTAGGTAGCTTCATTGCTGTCATTTATACTTAGAAGAATAAAGGTTATGGGTTCAAATCCCATCTCCGTTAAAGACCTACTATACGCCTCACCCATCAGTTATAGCTACCACTTGATCCGGTTACAAATGCTCATGATTAGGGACGGGCAATACAGATACAGATCCGATTAATCGTTTGCCTTGAATCGATTATTTGATTCTATTAGTATATTGACTCGATTAATCTATTGAACCGATTCTTTCCATACCATTCTTCCTATTAGATTTTTATGAGTTAATATTACTTTAATGTGTTAATTTAATAATACTTAATAATACTACTACTTATACTACTTATAATAATACTACTAATAATAATACTACTTAATAATAATAACTTAATAATAATACTTAATACTTTAATGTGTTAATTTGCTACATATGGCATTATGATATTATGCGTATGAACCATACTACACTTGGATAAATACATTTAGGCTAACAGATGTCCCTAAAGTCAGCCTAGGTGAAATGGTGAAACAGTAATTAATTGGTCGAAGAGTAGGGTTGATAATAATTACTGATATTTCTCTTTTTTTTATCTATATTGATAAAAAGTAGAATCTATCACACTGATAACTGATAACAAAGTAAAAACAAGTATGTGTGTACAGCCTTCAGCTTTCACAACACCAACCCTTTTATCTTATCCTATAAACACCCTAATAACCCGAAATTAATAATTCACTTGTTTCATTCTTATTTTATTTTGGTTAAATTAAGGGATTTAAGAAAATATAATTAGAAAAAGTACTATTTAAAAAATTAATTAAAAGTTATTTATGCGCCAAGGGAGTAAAGTAAGTCATTATTTCCTGATCGAACAAGTTGGTTCTTGAGGCGACGCCGAAGGAACCATAGATTCACTAGATTAGCCATTTGTTCTCTACATTCATAAAATAATTAAGTTGGCAGTCCTTCATTTTCTCCCTACTTTTACTTTTTCTCCCTATACTTTTTGAGTTCAGGGAAGAAAAGACTAACTTTAGTCCCTCTAAACTAATCCAAAATCATAACTTTTTCTCCCTACTGGAGATAAAATAACTTTTTAATTACCCTTTTACCTATATTCTGTAGTTTGTTTTTTGTTTGTATCCTGAATTTAATTTTTCCATCACCAATCGATTAATATAATTAATTTAAGATATAATATTGTAAAACATCATTTGTATCTAATCAATAATGAATTTCGAAAAAATTTAATACTTTCAGAAGGTTGAAGATAATATCGGAATGTTAGTTGGCTACTTTTGACAAACCATCTATTTTTTTTAAAAATAATTTAACTTGATATAAAAAATTAGAAAGAAACAATTAATAAAATTCTTGTACCAACTGGTTTTTTTTTACTGTTGACCATATAGGTCAAATATATAATTTGTCCTAATGATTAAATATTTGAGCTAATTATCAAATATTCGGTAATGAAAACAAGAAACCGTTAACCGACTTGTTATAGCGAGTGGACGTGTCTTGCGGTTAGTTCAAAACCAGGTTGAATTGAACCCGGTTTTGCGGTTAAACTGCCAAAATACCGACATCTCTGCCCTACTGAATTTTTATATTAAGCTTTTTACATAAAATTATTTCATATGAACATATAATATAAAAAATATCATCGATATCGGCGAAGTACCTACTTAAGGTTTTTCCATAGAACTATGGTTCAGACTATAGATTACAGACGGACAGACCGAAATTTTATTAAGAACCAAATTTTTAGACTGAAAACGTGTTAACCTATCAAAATCAACCTATCAATCAATGATAGTTGCCTGTCTACAGTCTGTCTGTAGTCTGCCTGTCTATAGTCTGTCTATAGTCTGCCTGTATATAGTCTGTCTGTAGTCTGCCTGTCTATAGTCTGTCTGTCAGTAGTCTGTCTGTCTGTCCTGTGGTCTATGCTGAGCATCAGACTCGTGGGGCATAAATACTATGTGTCGATTTCAATGATATTTGGGATACATTTTTATGACCAATTTTTTTGTACATGGAAACGAATGTTATACACTATTTGATAAACTAGGTTTTTGCCAAGAAAACAACTTTCTCTTTTGGTTATATTTGAAACATTTTAACAAAAACGGGAAACCATCTGATTTATAATTTTTTTTTGAGTTTTATCTAATGTTAGTAAGTTGTAAGTTGGTCGAGTAAGTTGTTCTCGGTGGAAACAAAACTTAGTTTAAAGAGTAAGTTGAAAGTTTGCTGGCGGACTTGACCAAACTATTTAATAAATTCTAGAGAGGCTGTTAGAACCAAGCTATTTTATAACAATCTTTTATATCGCTTTTTTTTTGCCTTCAAATTAATGGTTCAACTTGAGTAGTAAGGGCCTTTAGCGTGTAAATCACCAGTTTACAAGCCCAATTTATTGAGCCTTACTCATTTTTCGTTCCCCACCATACCAAAAACAAAGGAAGCAATAGAATTACAAAATTCATAGATAAAATTCCGTTATAGATCAGAGTATCAGAGAACATTTTAATCTCGTTGTCTGTCTGTCGTTCAAAGTTTTTGCAAACAAAAACATCTTAAACTCTACTTGTTCGATTTTAGACGATAAGTAATGATAATTTCCCGATTCGTTTCTATTTTAAATGAGCTCAAATTTTTATTTTTATTTTTGGTGACAATTATATCTTTAAAATTTTGAATGGTTTAGCGAGCCCAAACCATTCAAAACCCATGATGGTCCCCTTATTAGATATCAATTCTAGTCATCAGGGAACAATTTTGGTTCCGAGTCTGTCTGTTTGTCACTCAATTTTTGATTTTAAAACCTTACCCTTCCGTCTTAATAAAATTTGGATGATAGATGATGATTGATAAGCCAATTGTTGGTTACATATTATATTCCTTCTGCATCCATGTATTTAATAAATATGTTAAACCATTTATAGAGAAAATCCTGTTTATTATTTAATTCTTTAATAAAAAATTTATAATTTTCGAACATGAATTTATTTCATAACTAATTTCCCCTTTAATTGCTTTCAAGTTGTTTATAAAAAAAAAACACAACTTTTCCACCCCTCATGTATTAGAATCAGCCAAATTTGACTTTTTCTAACCATCAGGGGAAAGGATTTTTTAAATTTTATTATCGACATTTTTATGCGCAGTATAAATTTATTATAGTATCTAAAAGAAATTGTAAAGTAGAAATTTGGTACAGGGTATATTTTGAACAAAAAGTAATACTATAAATCTTCATTGAAGAACAAGCAGGAGATTTTATGAAGATTGTCTTTTCTTCGAACATTTATTTATTTTGGAATTTACACTTATAGGCAAATCCATCCGTGGATGTAGGAACTGTGTGTATACATCCATCATCTGTGAATACATCGAAATTTCTATTTTATGATTTTTGCTTCCGAGCTTACCGAAGGTAGAGGAAGCTATGTAATCATACGAAAAATTTTTAGGGGATCCGATTTCAGAAATTCCTAGACAGAAATGCGTTCAAACATTTTTGGTTCCGTGTCTGTCTGTATGCATGTAATAATATAATATTACGTTTCCAAGTTTATGTTGAATTCAAGCCAAAATAAGACGTAAAGGACCCAAAGAAAATGGGTGGTAACCACACAATGGACCATATCATATGCTGAGCTGGCCTGGCAAGTGAACAGCAGCTCTGCCTGTGATAACACCTTATCACTATTACTTCCCCCTTATATCCTTCCCTCGTCTTTCTAAACTTTGCCAGGCCTTGCATTTCCACATTCTCTTTATCAAACATGTTTTCCCGGTAGGTTTTAATATTAATATTTTTTTGTATGTTTTCCTTAAAAACTAACAGACAGCACGTGCTCAACTTTCTTATATACGAGATACGAGTACATTATTACTTCATATTGTGTTTTCAATTTTAGTAATTTCAAGTTTTCATGTGTTGTCAGAAACTATTTCGGTTTTTTATATTTTTAAATTTCTACTATATGTACATATATTTATTTTTACTACGTTTTTATTAACTTGGTTTCTTGTTTGTTTGTTTGTCCGGTACAAATCTTGCAATAATCGAATTTTAACTAACAACCCGAGTGGCTAGACATTTGAAACATTCAGAACAGCTCAGAACACGATGACAATGCATTATTTTAATACTTTTAGTCATTTTTCAGCAGAATTTAATTCGTTTTCAGCAAATTTGCTGAATGAAAAGTTAGTTCGGAAAAAATCCGCAAGTTATTTTATTTGTTTTGTCATATCCCATAATATTCACCACCTTCATTTTGACAGGTTTCAAATTTATGATTTTTATAAATAAGAGATAAACATTAAATGACAGCCAAACAGGAAATATATCGATTATATTATTCCAAATATATATCAATGGCACGGTTTAAGAAAATTTAAAAACGTAGTATATAAAAAGTTCTTTTTCTCTTGTAATTATTTAACTACTTTTTTTTGAATTCAGGGGACCTTAAAACGTGTAAATCCATGAAAATCGCAAAATGGAATTTTTGCGCTGTCACAATACTTTCTCTTTATATGAGAAAGTAAAAACCCTGGCCTTGTTGATTTGTCGGTATGCCTAGCTAATGGGTATTGTTTGCCCTTTGATTGGCCTCCAAACATTTCCAGATTTTAAAATAGTCTAAAATAATCTCGTAGTTCTTTTAAACATTTTTCTTTTCTTAGTGTTAAGAAAAAAATTTAAATTTTATTACGCTCAAGCCTATAGTTTAGATGTGCAAATGTTTACGATTTTTTTTTTAGCCACTAAGAAAAAAAGAGAGAAAAGAGTTTTACTTTGATCCGGTTGTTTATCTGCCGGGAATTTTATTAAAGTAGAATAAGAACGGGAATTGTTTCGCTGTTTATAAAATGATGTAATGTTTCACTTTATAGCGAAACAGCGTGGTAGAGAGTTGCAGATACTTCACACATCATACCTCTGTGCATTGTACCGTCGAAGCGAGTATGATGTGATCAATAGTGAGCCATATAAATCAATTCCTCGCCGTGACGCTCTGGCGAGGAATCGAACCCACGATCCCGTACCGTTCTTGATTCAGTGATGGCCAAGCAGACGTAGTAATTTAGTCAACACGGCCACGCTGGATCTAATATCACTTGCTCAATAGAGATCAAGACCGAGTTAAATAGCTGGCTGTCTACAAAAATTAAAATAGATAAAAAATTAAAAAAAGATAATAAATAGATAACAAATTAAAATTATAGATTATTTTAAGTTCAACCTCCATTATCACTTAACTATCATGGTTTTAGTTAAACATGAACATTGAATTAAAATAGTTAAAATTAAACATTGAAGCTAAATGTTCTGTAGCTTCAAAAATATTAATATGAAGTTTCGCTGCTTCAAACAGTCCATTTAATGTTTCGCTGCTTTAAACAATCAATATAATGTTTGGCTGCTTCAAACAATCAATATAATGCTTCGCTGCATCAAACAATCAATATAATGTTTCGCTGCATCAAACAATCAATATAATTCTTCGCTGCATCAAACAATCAATATAATTCTTCGCTGCATCAAACATTCAATATAATGTTTTGCTGCATCAAACAATCAATATAATGTTTGGCTGCTTCAAACAATCAATATAATGCTTCGCTGCATCAAACAATCAATATAATGTTTCGCTGCATCAAACAATCAATATAATTCTTCGCTGCATCAAACAATCAATATAATTCTTCGCTGCATCAAACATTCAATATAATGTTTTGCTGCATCAAACAATCAATATAATGCTTGGCTGCTTCAAATAATCAATATAATGCTTCGCTGCATCAAACAATCAATATAATGCTTCGCTACATCAAACAATCAATATAATGCTTCGCTACATCAAACAATCAATATAATGCTTCGCTACATCAAACAATCAATATAATGCTTGGCTGCTTCAAACAGTCCATTTATTGTTTCGTTGCTTCAAACAGTCCATTTTATGTTTCGCAGCTTCAACACATGTTTTAATGTGGCTTTATATAAAGGAAAGAATTGTTTCGCTGTTATATTGCACACTGAGAGAACTCGATGTATTTATTTATTCATTGTGCGTGTGTCTGATCGACTTTACATGTGTACTGTAAACATAATGCCAGAACAATATATCTGTTCTCTGTCCAAGCTCTTTCTTTACCGTGATCTATTGTCTTCTCTAAAATAAAATAAAAAGTTGAGTTTTTTTTTATTCATTGTATTAAAAATATCCTTCTTTTTTTGAACAAAGTTGGAATAATCCAAGAGCTTGTAAAAAAAGGAACAATGCAAGGGAGGGAGCTCCCTGCTTTTTTTTAAACAAAAAAAAGACAACTTATTCTGTAGGTCTACTGGTGTAGAGACTAGACAAGTCAACTGGTTAGCCTCTGCTATCCTCTGACTGGACAGGAGACAGAAGATATCCATGGTTTGAATAGATAAGGATGAAGCGGGTGTGAGATCCTGAGTTTTGGAACGGATACACTACATCCTGTGATGGAATCGCGGGATGCATTCAAATCAACTTCGTCTAGAGTGTGGAAGTATAATGGACATCGAACACCCGAAATTTTCAACCATGCCAACTTATAGAATGTCTTCGTCCGTTTTTGGTTTTTTTTTGGAACGGTGTTCCTTATAGGCACGGTACAGCTTTCTGGAACCCGGGAGTGAATTAAAAAAAGGACCTTTACAAAATCGACCGATGAGGATAACTTGAGTAAAAGATGACCGATTAAGTTTAAATTTGGTAGACATGTTTATTTTACCAATGCCCAGTACAAGGTCGTTGGACAACGTTATCTGCCCAAGCGACCGTGTAAACGTAAGCTTCAAATGTAAAATTCTAATTTTAGGACTTAAAAAAAATGTAACTTCATCTATTTATTGAGACAAACAATATTATTTTACAAGCTTTTATTTAACTTGTAATGTTTGTTTGTATGTATGTATGTTTGTATTAATATGTATGTATGTTCGGGTCAAATCTTGCAACTGAATTTTAAAGCAGTTATCCTCAACCGATTGAATTTAAATTTTGCATACACGTATTGTTTGGATCACAAAGCTTCGTTAGCTAAGTGATTTCATCCTAAATCCAATATGGCGGGCAGACCAAGATGGCGGAATAGTTATTTTTTTAGCACGCCCATGATATGTGAGTATCAAATGAAATGGGTTGGTTAGAAGAATACGAATAAAAGCTTGTATGTATATAAACATATTTTTTTAAATATCAACTTATTTTAGTAAAACAAACATTTTCCTATGTACAAATCAAAAGTCAATATTCCCAAAATGGCGGCAGATATTAAGATATCATTTAAAGGAATTATTTGTCTTATAAAAAGGTATTATTCGTGCGAATTTCAGTTTGATTGGCAAAATAGTTCAGAAATTATTTAGCGTTAAAGTTACAAAATTCAAAATCTTCAAAATGGTGGCAAATATCAAAAATTGAATTCAGTTAAAACGATTATCACATGAAAAGGTATTATTGGTGCAAATTTCAGAGCAATCCGATTTTTTTTTTTAATTTTTCACGATTTTTTGAAATTTTCACAGTCTCATTAGAAAAATGGGTTTATAGCATCACAACTTTATGTTTATATGGGCAGCACAACTACATGTAGGTAATGAAGAATATAATATGTACTAAATTTAAACTTTCTAGATTAAAAACTATGAGAGTTATTCGTGACACAGACAAACAGACATCCAGACATCCAATGTCGTTCTTAAAACCGGATAATTCCCTTGAAATCTTGGTTTCCGATTTTTTTGAGTGAAAACAAGACTCCTTTAAGTTGTATTTATTTTTATTTATTTATTTTTAAATACTGTTTTCATCCTTATTTATGTGGAGCTATATTGTTATTTTGGATGAATTTATGTGTGAAAAAGCGAGTATTTGCTTATATTTAATCCCACATGAACTCAACCTGCGCATTGATAAGGAGGAATTTTTTTAGACAAAATTGGTTTTATTTGTGTGAAATAGCTGAATTCCGTCGGATTAGAACTATTTTAAATTTTATATTTAAAATAGGTATGTCAAATAAATCTTACTTGAGAATATCACAAATGAAGTTCTATTAATTAATTATTTTTTTGTTTTTTGTTGATATCGAAAAAAAACAAAAAAAAGATTTCAATTTAAATACTAAAAGAATTTTAAAATGATTCTGTTACGAAGGAATTTCCTGCATATGAGTTCAAGAGAGTGGATTTTAAAATATGTCTGTGCGGAGTCAGTGGAGGCGTGTGGAATCCGAACTATCAGCTTTCTCGATAAAACTGTCAACGAAAATGAACGAAAAAACACATTCGGAAAAATTATATCTCGAAACGCAAACAAAGAATGAAATTTAGCTCTAAATTTAGGAACGCTACTTCCCCTAAAAAAAAATCTTGGAAAAAACGTGAAAAAATCTGTCTGTCGTGCATGTCTGTATACTATTATTTTAATAGAATTAATAGTTTAGAATGTCATGCCGAACAGTCTCTGCACGTAAATTGAAAATACTTTATTATTGCCAAAGCAGCTTTCAGCCTTCAAAAGGCCTTCATCAGTGCCTTTTGCGGAAGAAAACAGTTACATTAAAATGAATAAAAAAAGACTTTAGTGAGAGGCGAGTCTACTACGACATGTCGGAATCGACGTGAGATTCCCGTCGATTTTTTTTTAATTTTAATGTAACTGTTTTCTTCCGCAATAGGCACTGATGATGGCCTTATGAAGGCTGAAAGCTGCTTTGGCAATAATAAAGTATTTTCAATTTACGAGGAGAGGCTGCGTTAATCCTTATATGTACACGATTTGACTTACAATGGCATACCATCTACCATCTTAATGTTGGACTATATGATACTTAGTCATACTATATTATAGTGATACTTGCGATATACTAGTCATACTATCAGATCCTCCGACAAGACTCACTTTTGCGATACATCGTTCCCTTCTTCAGTGTTTTACAAGAAAAAAATCATATTTTATATAAATTTTAAAATTGTGTAAAAACCAATCTTTTATATAATCGAGTAGTGTCCCCGACAACGGCAACGGGCGACGACTCACCTCTAAATGATTTATAACGTTAAAAATTGATGGGCCATAAGCTGGGATTGAACCAGTGACCTCCAATACATGAGGCAAATCCTCTACCACTGAGCCACACCCTTGCACTGAAGCTGCGAGCATAAAACTTACTATTTAAATTATAACTAGCTCTTTTTTAACCATATTTATTCTTGCCACGGGCATAACGGCTAGTATAATATAAATGACATTATTCAAATTTGTTAAATCGTTATGCTATAAATTTATTATTTTATTAATCATATCAATTCAATATGAAATCTTCATAATTATATAATTAAATTGAATAAAATATATTGTTCCTTAACTCAATAAATAAATGATATTATTTTGGTGAATAAAATTAAAATTTGAAATTCACAAATGACTGTATATTAAGGATAAGTGAGTGTGTGAAGGTACATTCATAAGATGGAATCAACACCTGGAAGATGAGATCTAAAGATGGCGGCGAGATCAAACGCTAAGTATGAATCCCGAGCCGGTTACTTCACTCCCAAGCCGCTACGTCTCGCCCAATCTTTTATTTAATATTGCCAAAGAAATAACAAAGAGAGAAAAAAAAAATATTTTGAGAAAAAAAAAATGTTAGAGTGTGTTGCGGGGTACTTTGTACTTTGTGATGGACTGAAGTCTTATATTCTAGCATCTTGTTAAGTCCCTCCCTGAGGCCTCGTAAAGCTTTTAAAGTGTCGGGCTTACGTCCTTGGCGTGCGTTCTCTACCATTCTTTAAAGATAACATGTTCAGGAGGAACCTCTCCTTGGTGTTCGTGACCGCAGGTGAAATTTGCATAACTTCACCCTTATGTTACTTTTCTTGGTTCGCTAAATAACCCAGATAAATATGTATCGAGAAATAAATAGAAATTAATTATATATATTACATTTTATTTTTTAGTTTGAATTTTTTTTTTTAAGTCTAATTTTCTTTAGAGGTTATAATTATATGATATGTATAATATATAATAATAAGATAATTGATGTAATGGAAATAATTGTGTTAGAAGAACGTTAAAACATGTTGATTTGTGACCGGAGGAAAATCAGATTGATAAAATCCAGGAAATGTTTCGATTTATTTGTTGTTTACGTTAATAGATAGAATTGTATGTCATTATCTAGAAAAACATGTTTTATATCAGAAAAGCCACGTATGAAATGTAAGGGACATAAAACAACCTAAAAGTAAATTAAATACCTGAGTCGTACTTCTTTTAATACTTAAAAATAAATTAGTTACCTGATTCGGAATTATTGTAACACATAAAGGTAAATTAGTTACCTGAGTCGTACTTATTATAATAAATAAAAGTAAATTAGTTACCTGAGACTTACTTTTTGTAATAAATAAAAGTAAATTAGTTACCTGATTCGGAATTATTGTAATACATAAAAATAAATTAGTTACCTGATTCTTACTTATTGTAATAAATAAAAGTAAAGTAGTTACCTGAGTCTTACTTATTGTAATAAATAAAAGTAAATTAGTTACCTGATTCGGAATTATTGTAATACATAAAAATAAATTAGTTACCTGATTCTTACTTATTGTAATAAATAAAAGTAAAGTAGTTACCTGAGTCTTACTTATTGTAATAAATAAAAGTAAATTAGTTACCTGAGTCTTACTTATTGTAATAAATAAAAGTAAAGTAGTTACCTGAGTTGTAGTGTTCACATTGTAATGAAGAGAAGTAAATTGCCTGCCCTAACAATTAACAAGACTAACATTAACAAGCACAAGACTGACAAAACATTAAACAAAACAATAATTAAACTCACAGTCGAACAAGCATATCATTGAAATACTCGTAATAGAGATGAATAAATAAAGAGCTAAAGCATTCCTGTAAAATGTTGATAGATTACAATATAAACACGATATTTATTCGTAATTATTTAAGGGACGAGACTCTCGCTCTAGGTGATTAGACACCTATTGAGAGCCCTCACCATTAATTGATTATCATTATTTTTATGTATACTACTGATATAAATATAAGTGTATTTCTTTCTGTACATTTATTACTGAAATTATTTTTTGTGGTGAAAATAAATATATTTATTATTATTAAAAATTAGTTACCTTCGTTGGACTTATTGTAATAAAGAAAATTATAAAAGTAAATTAGTTATACCTCAGTCGTAATTATTATAATACATAAAAGGGAATTAACTACCCGAGTCGGACTTATTGTAACACATAAAAATAAATTCATATACTGATTGTAATTAATGAAAGTAAATTAGTCACCTGAATCGTACTTATGGTAATCAATTACCTGAGTCGTACTAAATTTAATTAATAAAAGTAAATTAGTTACCTGATTGTTTAAGTTTATCAGGTTCTTTTGGAATTCTGTTGTTGAAAAACTTGATAAGGAAGAGCAGGGACCTCTCGACAGCTTCCTTCATCAGCACCATCCTGATAACAAAATCAATAAATTAACAATCCATTAAGTAATAACATTAGACTTACCCTATACCTAGATTAAGTGCTAAACATCTAGTATTAGACTTACCCTGTACTTAAAGTGCTAAAAATCTATGATTAAACTTACACAATACCTAAATAAAGTGCTAAAAATCTTTTAGTATTAGACTTACCCGATACCCAAATAAAGTTCCAAAAATCTTCTAGTATTTGACTTACCCTATCCCTAAATAAAGTGCTACAAATCTAGTATTATACTTACTCCATACCTAAATATAGTTTTAAAAATATATTAGTAATAGACTAATCCCTAAGTCACTAGGTACCGTATACATACTTAAATAAGTCCTAAAAATCTATTTTTAGATTTACCCTATATCTAACTAAATAAAGTGTAAAAAATCTTTTAGTATTAGACTTAATCTTTAGACTTAATTTTACTTTTAGTTTTACTTTTAGTTTTACTTTTAGTTTTACTTTTAGTTACTTTAGTTTTACTTTTAGTTTTACTTTTAGTTTTACTTTTAGTTTTACTTTTAGTTACTTTAGTTTTACTTTTAGTTTTACTTTTAGTTACTTTAGTTTTACTTTTAGTTTTACTTTTAGTTTTACTTTTAGTTTTACTTTTAGTTT
>KZ651704.1:319443-331007 GCA_001010745.2 Gerris buenoi | reverse complement strand
CTGTGTGTGAGCGACCCAATTTATCTAAACAATCAATATAAGCAGATGAAAATACATCTGATTTTGTTGAAAATTGAAAACAATAAGTAAAGAATACCACCTGTTAAACGCTTTCAAAATGATACAAAAAAAAAAAAAATCATTGAGATATAATGGAATTTACATACAGTTATAACATTATGAGTAAGTTTGTCTGAGTTGTCTCGGACAATTTTTTGTTCATATTTCATGAATTTCATTCACTCGCAAGGCGTTATCAGTCCACTTGAAAAATAATATAACTGCTTACAGATTATCTGTCTAAATCATAGTTTGCATGCTATCACCAGTGTTAATTTGCTCTGAAAGGGACCTTATCGACATTGGTACAAAGGTAGTAATTTCATGTTTTTTGTTTTTGATTTGGGGGCCTCGCCTGCAATACAGGCTCGTGTGGGCCCATAGTTACGCCACTGGTTATCACCTATTATTCACTATGCTACCCTCAACATAATAATAATTGTTTTCACTAACACCCTCCGTTATGGTATTCTTAACATACCCAATTATAGGCGGTATGGTTAGAAGGAATAGTTTAACTAAACTAAATTTAATTATATTAAAATTAAAACAATGCTGGAGAGGAAGAGACATGATAATGATTTAGTACTGTTGTAGGGCACTAAGTACTAGCACTAACTAGACTCGCTACATTACAAACTAATTAGTTTAAAGTTGTACTGGCATCGCTAGGGTACATCTCCCTTCTTGAGGGACAAGCAACAGGTCCCTTTCTACCAACCCAGAAGTACTTTTGTACCTAACAGACACGAGGCCCAGCCCTGTCTTGTTCTTAGATCTTTAATTAGTTGTTAAATTGCATCTTGCAGCAGCTGATTAATATTATAATTAAATAGGAAGGAGACACCTGCGTAGCGGAGTAGTTAGCACCTCTACCATAAAAACTTTGGTCTAATCACAGATATACCTGTGTGTGAGATATGTTTCATACTTATGTACTACATATAGATTGTTACTCCCCTAACATTTCTTAGAATGTAAATGACTGATTAAATGACAATTAAGACAAAGGAATGTTTATTCCAGTGTACTTTGGCACAAAGGAATATCATACTTTTATTTTTATAAGGGGAGTAACTAGTAGTTCTGTGAACAGTAGACCTCGCGACGTCAAAAAATGAAAAAAAAAATCCTTCATATACGTCGATTGTATATAATGACTTCAAGAATAATTCCTGCCAAATTCGAACAAGCATTCCTTCAAACTTTAGAACAAATATTTTTAATTCGATGAAATCAAATTTCAATGAAGACTCACATTTCGTTTCGGCTTTCTAAATAGTCGGAGAGTTGGTTACATTTAGTTAACAAGATTAAGAGATAGATCAACCAACAAAATTATTATCATCAATAAATAGTTAATTACTTAATTAAATATTAACAGATTATGGTATGGTCGTCAGAAATAAATAATCTGTGCAAGTTTCAGCTTGCTAGGAAATCAGGGTTTAAGGAAATTTAGGTAACAAGATTTAGAGGCAAGTGGAAGTAAAATAAGATAAATACGAAGAAAGACTTACAGCAATAACAAATATTCTTAACTATTATGAAGTATACATACATATTCTTGTCGGCGAAAGATAAAAAGAGACTTATAGGTGATGAATAGTTAGCAATTATAAAAGAAAAATGGCAATGTTTATTGTTAAATAGTAAATAATGTGTTGCGCGCGCAACATATGTGCGCGCGCATCCCGGAGAATGCCGGCAGCTCAACCCCTACCTCTTAAATCGGAGGATTCCGGGTTCGATTCCCTCCTGGGAAGGTTATTTTTATGCTACTTCTAAACATTTCTTAAGCAAATAAACCCTATACATCGATTTTAATGTCTTAAAGGAACATCTATTTCAAATTTAAAGAACCTAGTTATGTTAAAACTTATATGGGACAAGCAATGGGCAAAGTATGACCTACCATCCAAATTTCATAAAATTCATGTGGAAGAAAAGGAGGTTGAAACTTATAATGGGACAAGCAATGGACAAAGTATGACCTACCACTTAAACTTCAATTAAATGAGACGAGTTGTTTTTAAGATATGATGGTTTTCAAAAAATTAGTGACAGACAGACAGATAGACAAGGAACCAAAAATGTTCCCTGATTTCTCAAATGGATTTCTAAGTATCGAAATAATAATATCTCTTAGTCTAATTAATTACACTGTTCTGCAAAATTTAACAACATTTCGGGCTCCAAGAAAATGTTATATGAACTTTATGTTTTCGAATTTTAGAAATCGGAGATATAAAATATTTACTTTCTTCAGAACGATCACATAGCTTCCGTTACCTTCGGTAAGCTCGGAAGCAATAAAAAGAGGGAAAGACAAGTAAAAAAGGCACGCAGTGGTCAACAATGGAATTCTAGGTATACTCTGCAATGTTCCAACCACTTCCAACATATGATTAAGGATTCTTAGATTACTGTGCAGGATCCGGTGGTTAGATTAAAATTATTTCTATCCTTATATTATAATTAGCTAAATAGCTACAATTTCAATTTTTTTAATTTACCTTTACCAACTGGCGCTTGAGTATAAAATAAAGATAACATTTAATTATGCTGTTTCCATCGCTTAATTGACTTTTAATAAGAAATATTGTTGAGATATACAGAAGTATTTATTATGGTAATTACGTGTTGTTATTTATTTTATAAGTGTTAAGTCAGAGTGTGAAGTCATCTCTGATAATTATGTGCTATGATTTGAAAACATTACCATTATTTCCTTACTTCCAGTCGAGTGTGTAAATCAGAAAAAATCTATTTTTACCTTTACATTATAAGAGGTATATAAAGAGGTTTTTTTATATTAAATATATACTGCAAAAGAGTTAGTTAACATAGGTTGTAACTGAAAACGACTTTTTGAAATTAGTTAATAACTCAATTATTTGATCTGGATGACTCTGGTGACTCGTACCTAGTCATCACGTTTCACATGACCTTCAAAATAATCATCAAACGTATTATTACGATGTTTTAAATTCAACTGATTCGGATAAAATTGTAGAGTGAGGACAATAATCCGGATTAATTCTCGCGACATGGGATTGATTTTGTACCATTTAACTCATCTTTTATATAATCGAGTAGTGTCCCGACGACGGGCGACGACTCACCTCTAAATGATTTATAACGTTAAACATAGATGCGCCATAAGCTGGGTTTGAACCAGTGACCTCCAGCACCTGAGACTCGGACACTACCGCTGAGCTATGCTGTGTAATGATTCGATGGGACAAAACTTTCTATTTAAACAGTAAATATCTTTTTAAATATTTTAATTTTAATTATAACTGCATAAAACTTACTATTTAAGCAGTAAAAATCTCTTTAAATATCTATTTTAATTATAACTAATTATCTCTCAGATCTTTTTCTCAACCATATTTATTAATCTGCCCGTTACCACGGGCAGTAGTACTAACGGCTAGTTATTATATAACTTGGTCCAAAGTCTGTCGTTTCGCTTCCACACCTGGAACTTTCATATTTATCCAGGATACCATAAGTTACGACTCTGAAACGACCCCCTAAAAGTGATTGACCTAGGTCGAAGATGGTTTGATCAAAAATAAGCTTCATGGTAGGGTTGGGATGTCGAGAGAAAAAAAATTATCGATATTTTCGATATATCGACATCGATGATGTTAGCCAATATATCGATAACTTCGATACATCAAGAAGCTCCAATCTAACCCGACAAGAAAAGAGTCGACGTTTTTCTATCTTCTGAAAGGGATTGTGTTCTTTTCGATGTTTCTTTAGGAAAATATCGATTTGGTCGATATATCGATAGATCAATAGCGATATTTCTTGGTCCGATTAGCGATATTTTCGATACATCGACCCTACTAATCAGAAAAATAAGTATTTTGCTACTTTTCGAGAAAGTGCTATGTTGATGGCTATTAATCAATATTAATTGAGTTTTATTTATATTTAATTAAAGTCGTAGACGTGTCTGAGAGGGAGGAGGATCTCCCTCCTGAATGTGTTGATTCGAATTGTTTAGGTTCAATTGATTTAGCTGCCCTTTACACTTGGTAACAACTTCCACGCGCTCTGTTGGCATGGACTCTAAATTAAATACTTCCTTCAAACAGTCCGTATATCTCTGTCTCGAAACTGAAAGCTAATTCAAATACCAAGAGAAGCTGTAAGTTAAATCAATCTAAATATACAGGAATAAACAGCATAAATAACTCTTGTAAGTAGGTTTAAATACCTTCTATCTTCTAGTTCTAGTGTTTAACTCAGATCTCAATATAAACCACTCAGGCATCTCATTCAGTCAACAAAAATTTTAAATGTCTTTATTCTTAAATACTTATGTCCGTTGTTACTAAATTGGTCAATTTCTCAGCCAAATTGAACGTACATTATGTTCATGAGGTTGAGGATCCCCCATGAAACAATAATAGAAGCGAGCGTAGCGAGCTTCTTACATTCAACGAAATATGCTCCGTGTCTATCTGTGTGTTTGTCTGTGTGTCTGAAACGTACGACGATAACTTGAGTAAAAGTTGACCAATTTTGATGAAATTTGGCATACATGTTCATTTTACCAATGCTCAGTACGAGTTCTTTGGACAACGTTGTCTGTCGAAGCGTTCGCGCGCAACGCTCGCGTAAACGTGCGCATAAAAATTAAAATTGGAATTTTAAAACGGGAAAAAATTCTAACTTTAGGTTTGTTCCAACAGCCAATTCCAGAACGGTTCTAGAACCAGTTAAAGATTTTTTAATGCGCATGCGTCTATGAGGACTGGTTCAGAACTGGTTCAAAAAGAGGAGCCTGTTGGAACGATTTTAGAACTGTTTCAGAACTGCAACCTTTAAGTTACCTCCCTATCTCTTGTTTTCATCTTCATGTCGTATTCGTATCTCTCTCTCTAATTTGTTTATGCTTCGCACAGAAATGGATTACCTATGAACATATTCTTATTTTATTGTAAACTCAGCAAAGTTTTATAAGAATGCACATCGACAAATCGTTTTACGAGTTATAAATTGGTTTAAATGATTATATTTCACTCTCACATTTAGGATTCGTCAGCCTCGTAACAATCCTGTCTTTTAATTTCAGTTGCCAATTAAAAATTTGTTTGTATAAATTGTCATTTTTTAAACATTAATCATCGGTGTGGAAAGTATTGATACAATCGGAATCGTCGCCATAAGTTTTTCCGACAAAATTTCTAAAAAATGCCGCAAACCGCACCTCGATAGGTACGATGTCTTAAAGCAATGTTAGAGAGAGCAGTTATTTATAGCGATATTATAGAATTTGTAGATTATGTGAAGAAGGCTGTATTAGAACAGCCGAAACCGGTCAAATTGTTACAAATACAATTATTTTGTGTGAAGACGATGTTTGGTTATTGAACTACACCTCTTCTATGATGAGTCGCTATCACACACTAAGCACAGTCGATGTTGTTGTCGAGGTTTATTTACTTACGAACCTACATCATACATACATACGTACGCACAGGGCACTGTCATATAATATATAAATTATATGTATATGAAACGGAAACGGATTTTAATGATATCCCCGGGTTCGTAAGACCCCTCCTTTACAGGGATCTCGGAATCAGTTTTGGAGGGTATCACCATACTTCCATTTTAATTAAATAAAAAATATAACATACATAAATTGATACTATTGATATTGGGAGAAGTTTCCAAGTCTCTCGCCAGACGCCAGTAGGTGTTTTTTTGACTCATTTTACAAAAAATACATCAAGATTGTTATGAGCCTGAAGAAGCGCTAACCAATCGGAGGGCGAAATATAGCGATTCAGAAGATGAAGATAAAATGTAAATTTTATCTTGGCTTATTAGAAATAGACCCTAATATAAGAAAAGGTCAACCGCACATTAAGAAATACAAATAAAGGGTTCAAAACTACAAAATAGAAAATTATAAGAACAATTTTTCTTTTATTTGAATGTATATATCATCGGATGAGGTAATTTTTACACAGAACTCAAAGTCGCTATGAGGAATTTTAATTATCATGAGGAATAAATATATATAAAATATAAATTATATTTTATTATTTCAATATACTATCATGATAAAAAAAAATACGTAAAGAAGAACGGTGGAGAAAGAAACTAAACACGCAAGTAAAGAGATAACAGATATCAAGAAAAGAAACGAAAACAAATGTTAAGGTTATAGCTGAACAGTAGTAGTAGTGTAACCTACACGGCTTCCGTACATTAGTATTAGTAGTTCTGGCCGAGTTCCTGCTTCAGTCCGGGAACTGTTTTCACGGTTCTAGGACTGTCCCAGAACCGTTCGTGTCTCTGTTGGAACACGGGACTAAAAGTTCCAGAACCGTCCGAGAAGCGTGTAGGAACGGTCTTAAGATAGTGCGCATGCTCCGGACAGTTCTAGAACCGTCCGCGGCTCTGTTGGAACAAACCTTTTATCTATTCGATGAGACGAACATTTTGTTCCAATAAAAGTTTTTAGTAAAACCAACAGCGACACCGCTACAACATATTTATTATTAGCTCGCTTCAATGATAGAGCCACGCGACGCCTAGTAAATAGTACATCATGAAGAAAATATCCCGTGAAAAAATAGCACATCACAAATCTTCTTTATACTTTGAACTAACTAAATACATTCAAGTACATGAATAAATAAATATATTTTTCACAAACTTTTTCATAAGCAAAAATTATGTAACATATGTATTCCCATAAAAATAGTTTGTTAATTAGTTTACACATAGCTCCTTGAGTACTTTAATGATGTCATTATTTTTCTAATTATTTAAATTCCCTCCTCCGTTTTTTAAATTTGTCAAAATTGTTCAAATTGTAATGAATATGAGTATAGGTAATTTAAGAAAATTGAATGAGTATACACTGTTGATATTATTATGGAGACTATCTGTGCACTATACATTCGACGAACCATCAGAATTTCTGTGCGCATGCGTGGAAGAAAAACAAATGTGTGCAGAAGGTTGAAACTTGAAAAAATGTATGGGACCAACAAGGGGCTAGTTATAACCTACCATCTAATTTTTATTAAAATCGAAAATAGCTCTTAAGGTATGTTGGTTCACAAAAATAATGGACAGACTGACAGTCTGACAGACAGACAGACACGAACCCAAATATATGTTTCCTGACGTCTGAAATAGATTTGTTTCTCTTTTTATTCAATATTTGAATTTGGGGACCTACTAATTTGTCGTTCTTAGCAGATAGCGAGATCACGTGGCTTCCGTTGCCTTCGGTTTGCTTGCAAGCAAAAGGGGGAAACAAATAAATTAATTAAATAATAATAGGTTGTAATAGCATGACATCAATAAAGTACCTACTATTGAACATCGAACGGATGCGAGGAAGCTATATGCCGAAGTAATTGACTTAAAATAATTAATACTTGCATTTACCTTGTAGTCACTAGCAATAAAAAAACATCGTGACCCCACGGGGGATCGAACCGGGTACCCTTTATTTTTGGAACGAAGTTCTTTATGACAAGTTCTGGAAGCCCGGAGTGGATACGAAAAAATGACTAAAATCACCGTCACAAAATCACCGTCACGCAAAATCCGTCCCGAAATCTACCGATGAAAATTACTTGAGTAAAAGTTCACCGAGTTAGTTGAAATTAGGAACACATGTTCATTTTACCAATGCCCAGGCTAAGTTTGTTGGACAACGTTATCCGCCTAAGCGTTCACGCGCAACGCTCGCGTAAACGTAAGCTTCAAAAATGTTAAGACGGGAAAAGTTGTTATTAAGGAAGCCTGTTACTTGACTTGTTTTGTTTATTTTTGTTATATATGTCAAATGTCGCTTATTTCAATCTAACATTCTTTAACAATCATACTCTTTAACTAACTCATCATTAACTTTTTTCTTATATTCAATACATATAGATTGTAAGATGCTTGCTTTAATGATACAAATAATACTTTTCTTTTAATTTTGTCTCAACTCCGCTAGGTAAAAACAGTTAGTTACTTATAATTTTGTCTCTTTTCTAACTCCGCCATGTATAAGTTATAAGTAGTTAGCAACGTATACGCACTTAGCAGTGTGATTTTATCATTTTTATTTAATGAAAAATGTAAGGAACTTCGTTCCTACCAGGAGTCCCCCGACATCACACGTATTTTTTTGTTTAATTTTTTGGGCCTTAAGTCTAAATTTGTTTTTTGTCTAATTTTATTTTCATGTAGAGCAGGACAAGAAAATAAAAAAGGTATTATTTTATAATTTAAATAACGTATATGCTTAATAATTCACGAAACAAAAAGTACTTGGATATCATTGGGAAGTATTTCCATGTGGGTTTTTTAAAAATGTTTTAATATAATTGTTATCGTATTTATTTTGTTTTAAACCCCTAAAGAAGGTTTAAGTTAAATCTTTTGCATCTTTTTTGTGACTGATACCCGAGAATTTATTTTTGGTTTATATTGTAATCACATTAGAGAAGAAAAACATGCATTAACATTAGAGTGTTTATAAACATCACTGGTAAGTGACGATATTATGATCGAGCCAACATTTTATTTTTTTTTAAAAAAAAACAACAAATCAACCTTTTAATTTTATAGCTGTCATTAACATTGTTAATGACTCAATAAAAAATAATAATAACACACGGATCTTCTACTAAGTAACTAACAATAAATAAACAATATTAATAAACATGTTAAAGCAATAAACAGGATGTGTTGGTAACGCTGCAGTGTTGACAATGTAAGCTTTATTTATATAATAATTTGTCTTAATGTTTCTACAGTATTATACTACGAGTTATGTTACTTATATAAATATAATGAATTCATAGTTGGGTTAATTTACACGATGTAAGGTCGAGGAGTCAAGGCTAGCAAACTTATAACTTCAGTAATAAGCACGTCAAGTTGGTACTTGGTTCTAAGTTCGTGCAAGTATTAAAGTCTAAGTATTAAAACAAACTTTAAGTATGCAAACAGAGATCATTGTATTGTTCTTTGATGCAATTAACTTATCGCAAACACTATTATAATCAATACTAATAATTATGCGCATTTCGAACTGGCAAATTAAATTTAAATTGACAATACTGAGGTTGAGTCTAATAATAAAATCATTATTATCATTCTTTGTGAAGCCTTGAAGAAGCAAATAATATTTTCCAAAATTTCTATAGGGTTGTTAGGCATCTCGGATTTTTGAGATTGACCTTGTTTTGGACTTAAAATCCCGTTGTCCCGATCAAACTTTTCGGGATGCCAAAATTTCCCTGATTTCAACGAACTGACGTCGAAAATAGTTAACTGATTTCATATTTTGATAATTAAATTATAGAATAGTGGAAGGTAAAATTATAAAAAAAAAAAAAATCGAAATACGTACAATTATTGATAAATTTGACACTAATAGCGCAATAAACAGAAACTGTATTCAGGTAAATGACGAGAGTCTCAAGATTCAAACTAACAAATTTTTAACGTTCAAACCCATAAACAATGATAATACCTCTATCGCACGATGTAATCGTCTAGAGCAGCGGTTCTCAACCTATTTGAACCCCCGTACCCCTTTTTTTTGTATATCATTACTGTGCGTACCCCCTAACAACTTCACCTTATTTTTATTTTCTCATACAAAGAGAAAGTATTGTGATGATACTAAAATTTGATTTTGAGATTTTGATGGATTTACACGTTTTGAGGTCCCCTGAGTAAAATAAATTTGTAAGGCGTGAATTCTCACGTAAAAAGGGTTTCGTTGGTATTGTGAAACAAAATTAGAAAGGGGGAGGAGGGGGGGGGACGAAAAATTTCGATGTTNGTGAATTATCCGCCATTTTGTATTTGAACAGTTGATTATTTTGAGTTCTCTATATTTTTCCTGTGTGCGCGTCAAAACGATCTTTAATACTGGTAAGTTTCACGCTTTTATCTCTTTTGGTTCAAAAGTTATTGGAACCGTACAGAGTGACAGACAGACACAGGAACGAAACAATAAGGGTTTCTTTTTTTTTATTTTACCAACGAAACCCTAAAAAGGGGGGTTTTAAGAAATGTGTGACAGTCGACTGTGCAGACGCATGGAGTCTAAACTATTGAGTCGATTTTGACGAAGTTTGGCATAAATGTTTAGAAAAATATTGCCCCGAATCGAAATCGAGAAATTAATTTTAGCTCAAAATTTGGGGGCGTTTCCCCAAAAAACTCTGAAAAAATGGGAAAAAATTATTTTTCACACCCGTAAGATAAACAAATCACAAGACGGTTGGCTCAGTTAGCAATCTAGCAATTGTTGTACCAATATTATTTTTTGTTAGTTAACCGATACCCCTTACAAATTTTAGCGTACCACCAAGGGCTACACGTACTACAGGTTGAGAACCTGTGGTTCTCAACCTGTGTCTGCTGGTCTAGAGGTCAGCTTGAGAATGGTCCAATGAAGGATCCAAATATTGCAAAAGTGAGCCATTTATTTACTTAATTGACCCAAGTTCAAAAGAATTGTAAACCACAAGCAACACATTCTACTATAGCTTATGAAATTGTAGCTTCTACTGCTGGAAGCATGTTCTTAAGAACATACACTATACTAAAATTATAAAACATCTATACATATATAACTCTATGTACTATTTCTTCTCTCTTCCCAAGCTGTTAGGTTGGTATCATTAGTCATTGTTGACTAAAGATGAAAGACATATTTGAAGAATAACAAGTTAGTGGATATGTTAACTCGAGCGAAGTCTGTACGCTATGTTATGTTTGGTTCCAATGTTCACAGCTGTTTACACTGTGTCAGAGTACGGTTGTCGTGTCAGTGTGATAGTTTAATGACATAAGTCAGTGTGTAATTGATAGAGAACAGTGACATAATGACATAGTATAGACAAGTTCCAGGCCTCTGACAAATACATCTGGATAAAAATAATATTATGTCACACGAGGATTAAGATAATGCATAAAGTAGGGTAACGGAGGACTCCAAATATTATTCCTTATCCCAAATTACCCCCAAAGAATCGTAAGAAAGAGATAAATGCGCTTAAAGTTTAAAGGGAGCTACACACCTTCAGTTTATCTATGCAGTTATCTGTCGTGAATAACTGCGTGAAAATCCGTACGTTTATCTGTAGTGAAGGTGTATAGAATACCGTCCGATTTATCTTCAGTTTTGTCTTCCCTTGGTTCTAAATGTTTTCTAATAAAATTTACAAAATCGTTGCAAAAGATGGGTTTGGATGCACAGACTTTTTATCGGCGTGAAATCCTGTCCAAACTGCGCAGTTCACACAATTTATTGCTCAGACATGACGTCACACGAGATAAACTGCGCTAATAATCGGAAGGTGTGTAGCCCCCAGAAGTTTAATTGAGTGCCTGAAAATAATCTAGTTCTGAATAGAATGGGCAAAAATTCAGTAAATTTTTTTTTTTTTTTTTTTTTTTTTTTTTTTTTTTTTTTTTTTTTTTTTTTTTTTTTTTTTTTTTTT
>KZ651704.1:288519-304944 GCA_001010745.2 Gerris buenoi | reverse complement strand
TGAAAATCAATGAGTGATTTAAGTGATTATGAAGAATACGAGGAAAATAATACGCCTTCCGAAATAATTAATTCGGCACAAAATACAACTAACGAATTGATGTCATCTTTATCAAAAGAGAAATACGAGCTTACATACAGGAAGTTTATTATTTTTTTCTGCATTTATTATTAAAATCTAACAATCGTAAATAAAGTACGGTACGCAACCCGTGCGAAAATGGCATTTGGCATTGCTCGTGTGGTTTTACTACACTCGCTACCGCTCGGGTGCAAACTCCACACTCACATGCAAAATGCTACTTTCCACACTTGACGCGTAATGTACTATTTCCTACAGTTAAAAATGAACACCGATAATGTGGTTGTTATCGCACTCAAAATAATACACAAAACAGCAGATTCCTGCACTTACTACTTTACCGCACTCGTTTTACTTTACCACACTCATTTTACTTTACCGCTCTCCAGTGTTCCAACTTACGAACATAAAGAACTTAAATTCAAACAAATATTAAATAATCCAAATTGCAATAATAATAACTATGACAACTAATGATTATTTTTTAGGCAATACTGGCTATAATCAGAACAGCTGCTTTAGTTGATATTGTAAAACCTTTTATATGATTATAAACACTCTATTATTTTTATTTACTGATTAAAAACTAACTGAAGGAATAATTTAATGTATGTGTAAATATTCGTAAATATTTCTCTTGAGTGCAGCAAAGTGCCTCTTTCCGCACTAGTTGCACAAATAACTATTACGGCTATTTTAACATTAATATATCTTACTTGAGTTGCCATCACAAAGTATTGATTCCTGATCATTAGTTTACTAATGAATATAATTATTGTGACTAATAATTTTTGTTCATAATGGTTTGCTTTAATTGGTCCATCAGTTATTGAGCTAATTTAGATCTAGTTAATTAATTTTTATTGATTTTTATTTAGCTTAGACGATATATTTAGTTAATTCTCATTGGTTTTTGGGCTTATTTTGATCACGGTTTTTGATTGTTATTAGTGTGTGGGCTACTTTAGATCACGTTTGTCGTTTCTCATTGGTTTAAGGACTAGTTTGATCGTGTTAGTTGATTTTCATTGGTCAATCAATTAATATTAGTTTAGTTTTGAATACAGTAGTTTGTATTCATCGCTTTTTGATCAATTGTCAATTGTATTAGTTGATGGATTTACACGTTTTGAGGTCCTCTAAGTCCAAAAAAATGGTTTTTAAAAAATGTCGTTAAAAATTAAAAATTTTAAGTTCATCTGCTATATACACTATAGANATTAGAGGGAGATATATTTAAAATTTTATTATAATAATTCATAATATAGAATTAATTTGTTCCAAATACAAATCGATTATATACGGGTTGGGCTTTCTAACGTGAGACCTGTAAGATCAGCGGGAGGATATTAAAACCGGAGAAATATCCCGCACTAGATGGATAATATATGGAAACCTTTCATGCAGATAGTTTTTTTTAAATAATAAGGAATTTTTGAAGAGAGGGTTAAAGAACCGTTAGGGGTCGCTAAACACCCGGCCAACATGTTTCATAGCCTGGTAGATTTAGCGTACGCAAGCATTCCGCTAACCTGTATAATTATACACAACTTTAATTTGCGTAGGTTAAATGTAATATATATATATATGTATGTATATATTCAATACCTAGTATTTGGAATATTATAATTTGGAATGAAAGGTCCCATAAGGTACCTTGTTGTCTAAACGAGGTACTTGAATATCCTGGTTGGTAGTAACAAGGTACCTGCCAAGTTGTACGGCAGGTGGTGTACATTATAATATATTGAAGGTACTCCAACAAATGAACCTATTGTACCTTAACTAGAGCCTAGTAAAAACCTTATATTGAACCTTTTTTTGTACCAAAAAAAAAGAAAACTTAACAGATTTAAGACATGAGAAACCTTTTTGGTTCACTTTGTACCGTGGTTTTAACTTAAAAACATGATGTTATAGAAAATAAGTGTTTAAATGGATACCTGGATGTAGAGTCAGGTGATCTCTTCAGTATTAACTTCAGGTAAAACTTTAACAAACTTGAATTCCTTTTTGTGTTAATGAAACAGGTATACCAACATCAGATGGATTTAAATACAAAATATAGCCCTAAAAGAAATCAGCGTGAAATTATTACATTGTGATCTTTTTTACTTTTTCTTATTCGTAAAATATTCTGGATAATTCATTTTTAATGTAAAAAAAATTAAAATTTAGATATAATTTCAAATGGAATTGTATGCCCTTTAAAGTAGTGCTCAGTATATTTTTCTAGCTTAAATAGATAAAATAAAGAATCTGTACTTTATTCTTAGTTTTGCTCTTGTTATTGCAGGCACATAAAACCTAAACAAAAATAATGTCTCGAAAACAGAGTTAATTAATAAAATTCTAAAATGTAGTCCATTAAAATACGGATCTAACCAAG
This sequence comes from Gerris buenoi, assembly GCA_001010745.2. Lineage (NCBI taxonomy): Eukaryota > Metazoa > Arthropoda > Insecta > Hemiptera > Gerridae > Gerris > Gerris buenoi. Next base: position 302,474 of record KZ651704.1, on the reverse strand, counting down.
TAAGTCGTTTTTCCGGGAAAAAATATAGTCAAGAAAACTTTTATAAACACGCTAATTGAGAGAGGTCAGGTTCGATTACCCGCCGGTTTAAAGTTATTTTTATAGTAAATTTTGATTAAAATTTGAAACAACTAATAAAGGGATAAAATTGGACCTATATACTCACATAAAGAGAAAAATTATACTAAATGAAAAGGTTCAAATGTAATCAATGTATTAACATATTGAATAAAATATGTTCTAGACAAGATTTAGATTTGTTTTAATAGCTATTTAGGCGACAAGAGCAGTAAGGGCGTTATTACAGGCCGAGGGCGAAGTTTGAAAGCACGAGTGCGTTAACGCCCGAGCCCTGTCATAGTGCTTACTAGGGATGGGAAAAACCGTTCCATGAGTGGAACGAGTTTCGTCGTTTCGTTCAAAAACCTATAACTAGTTCCAGGAACTAGTTATTTTTGGAACGTTTTAGTTGTCGTTCCAAAGAAACAGTTTCCTTTTATACTTCACGTGTTTCAAAGTCTAGTGCAGGTTCGTTCCACAAAAGACCAGTTTCTTTATTATANGTTTTTGGGCTTATTTTGATCACGGTTTTTGATTGTTATTAGTGTGTGGGCTACTTTAGATCACGTTTGTCGTTTCTCATTGGTTTAAGGACTAGTTTGATCGTGTTAGTTGATTTTCATTGGTCAATCAATTAATATTAGTTTAGTTTTGAATACAGTAGTTTGTATTCATCGCTTTTTGATCAATTGTCAATTGTATTAGTTGATGGATTTACACGTTTTGAGGTCCTCTAAGTCCAAAAAAATGGTTTTTAAAAAATGTCGTTAAAAATTAAAAATTTTAAGTTCATCTGCTATATACACTATAGAAAAAATCGGTCCGAGACAACTCAGACAAACTTTCTCATATTGTACATTTAATTACTATTGGAAATTTCATAAAAAATATCATAAAACTAACTTCTCCCGGGCGGTGAATCGAACCCGGGCTCTCTCCATACGCGTTTTAAGCTATTATCTCAGGAACTAGATTTTTCCCGGGAAAACGGCTTATACCATTAGATTCGTATTTAAATTGACTACATTTTAGAATTTTTTAATCAAAATCGTCGGAACCGTTTTCGGGAAATATTTTTTTTTCGTGTTTTTTTCAGAGTTTTTGGTGGGTAGCGCCCTCAAATTTGGAGTTAAAATTCATTTCTCGATTTCGCCTCAGGGTATGATTTTTCTGAATGTGTATGCCAAATATCGTCAAAATCGGCCCAGTAGTTTAGGCTCCAGGCGTCTGCACAGACGACAGACGACAGACGACAGACAGACGATGGACAGACATTTTTTAAAAACCACAGTTTTGGACTCAGGGGACCTCAAAACGTGTAAATCCATCAAAATCTAAAATCAAATTTTCGTGCCATCACAATACTTTCTCTTTATATGAGAAATTAAAAATAATGTACAATGCGTACAAGCTGTACGCATGAGAGTTGGACGAATTCTTTACTTTGGAGTAACTCGTCAGGTCATTCCCCTTTTTTGCCTTATCAAATTCCCAATGCAATTTAATTTTATTACCGAAATATTGAACATTCTTCTGATGAGATTCATTCTAATAACAATAATTCCAATCTTAGTTGCACAAGATTCATTCTAGTCGTTTTTTAATAAAAAAATCTTATCAGACTTATATTTAATTTAATAAGATCGGAGCACAGGAACTCGCTAGATATTATCTTTATCGCATTTGCAATTATATTTGACCAAGAATGTCAATGATTTGATATAATATTATATATTATTAGATTATAGAAGAATCTTCATGCAAATAGAAATTATTTTTAAAATGAATAAGTGTTGATAACAAAAAGAGAATTTTTTAAATTTTTATTTTGTTCATTTTTCATAAATAATATGTATAAATATAGTGAACTGTGATATCGTATAAATTTATTTATAAATATATAAATTTTAACAGTTTAATGGATTTGCACGTTTTAAAGTCCAGTGAGCCCAAATAAATATAATGTATTCTATAATACTAACCGTTAAGGCCCGTGGCAACGGGCAGAATAAATATAGTTGAAAAAAAGAGGTGAGAGATAATTAGTTACTTATATTTAAAATAAATGAGTCTCGCTTTGTCCAATTTTACTTTAAAAAAAAGAGCCACGTGATGTCTAATTATTTCTTATTAATTTCATTCAAAGAAAAAGAGCTGAGACATAATTAGTTATATTTATAATGAATGAGTCTCGCGCTGTCCAATTATACTTCATATAATATACTGTTTATAGGAAGGTTTATAATAATATACTGTTTAAATAGAAATGTTAAGACCTGGATATTCAGTGTCAATGGTAGCTCAGTGGTAGAGTATTGGCTTCATACGCTGGAGGTCACTGGTTCAAATCTAGGTTTTAGCTCGTCTATTTTTAACGTCATAAATCATTTAGAGGTGCGTCGTCGCCCGTCGCCGTTGTCGGGACACTACTCGATTATACAAAAGATTCTTTAGTCTGTAGGCTGTACTCTGTGCAGACTGCAGACAGGGAAACTTGTTTCGTATGTCTGTCTGTCCCTCCATGCCATAAGCATGGTTAGACCCAATATGGTCCACTATAAATTTCATTAATTGCAGATAGACTTCAGTTGTTTACCTCTTTCGATGGTGCAAATATAAAATTTTCCTAACGCCAATTTCTCAAACTCTGACGAATCGATTTGGCTAAGAATTATTGGATAGTTAGAGACTGACCCACAGATGATCTCAATGCATTTTGAGAGAGCCGTAAGTACCGCAATAATTGGCAGCCAATTTTATATTGAACTTGAAATTATTATTATAAGTTATATACATAATAAATAACCAAGAGACTGAATGAATGAAATATTTGTGTCTGTAGAATTTTTGACTGTGTTATCAAACGACTGACATTGAAAATCTTATCTTACTCTGCAAATACAGAAATGCTCAAATTGCATGGGTCAAACCTTTACACATATAATTACCTAAATATAATACTTGTAACAAGATTAATGTTTTATAGCTCTCTTCTCTGTCATACAAACCCTTTTCTTGTTTTTATAATGACATTAAACTAAATCAGTTCCAATTCCATCATTTTTAAATATTATTTATTTATTACTACGCTTTTATTAGCTTGCTTTCTTGTTTGTTTGTCCAGTACAAATCTTGCAATCGATTTTTAACTAACTTCCCGAGTAGCTAGACATTTGAAACTTTTAGAATAGCTCAGAAAACGAAGACAATGCAGTATTTTAATGCTTTTTGCCATCTTTTAGCAAAATTTATTTCGTTTTCAGCAAATTGTGCTGTATGGAAAGTTAGTTTGGAAAAAAATCCGCAACTTATTTTATTTGTTTTGACATGTCCTCTATTTACAATCTTCATTTTGACGGGTTCAAAATTTATGATTTATGACAGAAAATTTAAAAACTTAGTATATAAAAAGTTGTTTTTTTTATCTTGCAATTATATTTTTTTTTTGTCTTTAGATAAAACATTAAACTCAAAAACAAACTGTGCTCTTATTACTTTTATACACGTTGTAGGTTATATAGAGAGAGTAGAGTGTAAAGTAAATGTATTGTGATAGCGCGAAATTTAAAATTTGAGATTTTTTTGATAATTCATAACATAGCTTCCGTTACCTTCGGTAAGTTCGCAAGCAAAAAAATCGGTCCAAATCAACTGAGACAAACTTTCTTGTTTACGAGTTCATAATTACGTAGCCCAAGAGTTTGCCACTTATTAGATTTCGTTCTCCTCTAGTACTCTAAAGTTCTACATTATACTCTAAAAATCTACTCTAGTACTCTAAAGTTCTACTCTATTACTCTAAATTTCTACTCTATTACTCTAAATTTCTACTCTATTACTCTAAAGTTCTACATTATACTCTAAAAATCTACTCTAGTACTCTAAAGTTCTACTCTCTTACTCTAAAGTTTTACTCTATTATTCTTAAGTTCTTCTCTATTACTCTAATGTTTCTTTTGTAGAGTCTTTACTTACTTACTCTTTACTACTTTAAAATGTCGAAGCGTTTGTTTATTTTAATATAAAATATTGTTCTGTGAGTTTCTATTAACAGCTCTTAGACTTTTACAAATTTAAACTTCTGAAGTTAAAGCCGACAAAATATTAAATTGCAGCAGAAAAAGAAGAACTTCAGACGAAAGAAGTTCATGTGAAATAACAGTGGCGCCCAACTTACAACTTTTAAAAAGGAATAGTTAAGAGATTTTTTTTACATTACATTTTTATTTATGGTTCATTTTTTTTAATTTACAATTTGAATTGGAATTGCTACTAGTTGTCGAGCCCAGTGATTTATATCAGTGAAGATCTGAATGTTTGAAATTTTCACATGGGATTATGTGACATTTAGTTTGTTAATGGCTCAAATTTGGACTCGGTTGGTCTGTTCTCACTTGCTTATGATTTGTATGTGTATATAACATATAAAGCAGTGAATATATGCGAGAGAGTTTGAAGGCACTCAGAGTGGAGGCAGTATTCCCCCGGTTCACGGACCATTTCACTTGGGATGGTCGAGACAAGTTTAAAACACTAACATTGTGCATGATTTATGGCACTATGGTACGGTCTGCGTGTCTAACAGTCGAACCATAGTGACCCAGCTGAACAAGAGGCTCATCTTGTATGTTAACTTCTAGATTTGGGCACGGATTCGTCTCCTCAACATATTGAACAGTTCACAGCTTCAACAGATAAATCTGAGACTCAAAGTAACCGAGTTCTTTCAATATTCATAATCCACACGATATCAAAAGAGAAATTCCTGTTTTTATTGACGTCACACCTAATTACAAAACTGTATAAATCTGGACAATTTATGACCCAAGTTGTTCCCATTAAATTTATATCATTGCCTAATGTGCTTATAATAATTTTTATATGACAAACTTTAATTGTTGGTCATCTAAAAACCTCTAATTCCCTTAACTTCTGACCTTCTTGTGTCCCCTTTAACCACCTCTAACAATTTTTTAACCTCTTCTAACCACCATTGACCTATTTTTAGACCCTTAACCTTTCCAACCTTACTAAACCCTCTTCAAATAACTTCTAGCTTTCTCGTATCCCCCTTAAACACCTTTATACTTTCCTAGCCACTTTAACCTCTGATCTTAGAGTGTCAATTTTGTAACTTTTTCTAGCTATATCTGACCTTCATGTGTCTCCCTTAACGACTTTTAACCTTCTTTAAAGATTTTCTCTCCTCTTCTAACCACCTCTGACCATCGTTACAATCTCTAACCACCTATAACCATTTTCTAACCTCTTCTAACCACCTATGACTATCTCTATATCCCCCTAAAGTTCGAAGCTAATGTTTTTCTTTAAAGTATTTCATATTTGTTGGGTGTTGAGTGCTCGTAAGCAATTGCAACTGCATTAAAATAGTCTGCCATATAAATAGTGTGACAGCTTTCTCGTTATTGTTTAATTTATTTAATTACCGACCCGATTTGTTATTTAAACCGGTTAAAATTGTTTTTAATTTTTACATGAACTAAAGCCTCAATTTAGCAAAATATAATGAGCGTAGACGGTTGAAATTAATCTGGGGCAATCAAAATTGCAAATATAAAAATTAGATGAGCACTTTTAAAAAATATAGGTATTATTAAATGTATGTTTATACGTATAAGAAAGAGAAACAAATGGGTGCAGAAGATTGAAACATCCAACAATGGGCTAATTTAGACTTACCATCAAAATTTCATTAATATCGGACGAGTAGTTGTTAAAATATGTTGGTTCGCAAAAATTGAGCGACACCCAGACTCAGATGTCTGAAACAGATTTGTTACTTGGAATTTTAGAAATTGGAGACATAATAATTTATTTGTTATTTGTTCTTCAGAACTATCACATAGCTTCCGTTACCTTCGGAAAGATCGCAAGCAAAATAACGCATATCCCTGATAATTAGCTTTTCTGTTTAGTGCTCATGAACTGATCCATTAAGTTTTAGTTGATCACTTTACACATAGTAGGTATAGGAGCGTCTATAGAGGTCATCTTAATGAATAATAAAAATTAGTCTCTCCACTGGTTAATTAGTTTATTGCGAATTACATAGCAGCTTTCAGCCTTTTTAAGGCCATCATCAGTGCCTAAGAACAAACAAAAGTTAGACTAAGTACTGAAATCAACACAATAATTTGGGTGTAATTATTGTGTTGATTTCAGTACTTAGTCTAACTTTTGTTTGTTCTTAGGCACTGATGATGGCCTTAAAAAGGCTGAAAGCTGCTATGTAATTCGCAATAAACTAATTAACCAGTGGAGAGACTAATTTTTATTATTCACTTTACACATAGTTGCTGGCTAAGCCACTGATAAGACTTATCAGAGTACGAAAGAAATCATCCTTTTAACACATCCACTTGTAATCATCTGTAGTCTGTATAACTAATTATTTATCGTCTCCAGGATTTGAACTCATAGTATTGTTTTGTTGTTAGTATCGATGTAAACTACTAAATTGTAACTAAAAGCTTGAAGATAATAGTTTACTCTTTCGTTTCACATATTTATTTAGACAACAAGGTTTGACATGACTAATCACTTTTAAATTTGTTTATGTTTCAAAAACATTCATTATACTGTCTGACAGGATCGAAAAACTTTACTTTGGTTAGGGTTTTTTTGTTTTTTTGAACGTAACACCTTTGAGACGTTGAAAAAACAACTGTGTTTTTTTTCTCCCCTGTTCCATCGTATTTTGACTCCCTCTAACAATCTCCTGAAGAGACTAACCGCTGCTTGAAAATAACGAAAAATAAAAATTACTAAAAAAAAGCTTATATATCTTTTGTTTTTTATTTTAAAAAAAAGTATGTGGTTTTGTTTGTGGGTGGAAAGTATAGACATCATACGGCTCATTAAACAGAATGTATTGCTGTGGGATCTGTTTAGGTTGGTTTGATCTTGTGATCTATCACCTGCCTGGTTGATCTATCACACCTCGTGATCGTGATCCATGACCGGTTTAAATGATCTTTTCACTGGATCCTCCCCGAGATCTTTAACATTTGATTTATTTATCCATTATCCATCCATTTTATTATCACTGTATAAACAAGTTAGTGCCATTATTTTATATTTTATTGATTCTTCATTTTTTTCGATAATGTTTTTTTTATCATTTTTTACAAGTTTTTAAGAAACTATAAATTATTTTGGTCCATTAATATTATCATACTGGCCACAACTAACACCTGATTTGGATGAAGCAGAAAAATGAATTATTCATGTAAATAACACACTGATAACATTAATTAATGGCATTCATCCAATATTGTTATCACTTCTTTAAATTTTTTCTATTAATAAAAACATAAAATATAAAGCAAGGAGCAGGCAGGAAAAATAAAATTTTAAAATTGAGGATATTCCTAGGATTCTGAATAATGAATCATTTCCTTCTTATTGCACGTATAAATAAATAATAACAAGGAAAATGTATTCTACAGAATAAAAATTCCGTAAAAAAAAATTGGTCCTAAAAATTGATATTTCTTACATTTTTTTTTACTAAAATATGTACTATAAAATTTGCACTTTGGAGGAACAAAATATGCATATTATCCTATAGCATCGTAGATCTGCACTTATTTGGTTCTTTTGGGGGTTAAAATGGACGCCATTTTGGATACGCTATGTATATCTGTGATCTATTTGATCTCTAATTGGCAAACTAATTTTCTTATTTGTCGTTAGACAAACAAACGTATAATCCTAAGTCTATGAAATGTAGAATATATTACGTTCGTTCAATTACTTCGTGTAAGATATTTATATGATAATTATGTCACAAGTAAGCAAGTGATTAGAAGTACTCCTGCGTATTCACGCGTAGTTGTTCATTGTAACCACAATTTTATTAATTATTGACAAACGCGATTTGATATTTTATATATAATTTTCAGTGATAGTGTTTGTATAGTAAGCGTAAAGATTCTACTCCTAAAGTAATTCTAACCTAAGTAATTTCTACTTAAAGTAATTGTTACTCTAACTCTACTTTTCTAAGTAAGTAATTTCCTCTCTAAGTAAGTAATTTCTTCTCTAAGTAAGTAATTTCTTCTATAAGTAAGTAATTTCTAAAGTAAGTAATTTATACTGTAAGTAAGTAATTTCTACTCTAAGTAAGTAATTACTACTGTAAGTAAGTAATTTCTACTGTAAGTAAGTAATTACTACTCTAAGTAAGTAATTACTACTATAAGTAAGTAATTTCTNCCATCTATAACCTGTAACCAATTCTATCAACCTCTAACAATCTTCAACCTCAGGGTTTTCCCTAATAATAGTGCTATCTAGTGAGATCATCCTTTATTTACATTTAGACCAAAAACATGTATAGGTTTAATTTATTATTTGTTATTTTCATAAGTTATTTTTCATTTGATCGTCGTTTCTTTAAAATAAATGTTATATTGCCGAGCAGGATTTCTAATTTTAAAAGTGACAGACAGACAGACACAAGAACGAAACTATAAGGGTTTCGTTTTTTTGGTTTTACCAACGAAACCCTAAAAAAGGAAGGTAATAGTTATTGTCATCGGTAGATTTCATGACGGTGTTTTTGTGACTGATTCTGGTCGTTTTTTTACTGGTCTCGATCGACGATTTTGAACCACTTCCCGTGATTCAATCTTCCCAAAATTTTGCACATAGAAATAACTATGGTGAAGAATACAGAAACCAAAAAAATAATAATAAAAAAAAAAAAAAAATGGCGGCAAATTTATTTGCTTTTTAAGTTTCATCGCACACCTATTACCCCGATTTTGAACCACTTATTGCGATTCAATCTTCCCCAAATTTTGCACATAGATACAACTAAGATAAAGAATACAGAAAAAAAAAAATTGAAAATAAGACCAGTTTTGAAAAATGGTATTTTTATATTAATTATTTCGGACTCACTCCCGGGATCCAGAACGTGCCATAAGGAACTTACAGAAGACTGCAGTAAACAGCACTATGTAGACAGACTAGGACATACTCGACTACTTCACAGTTATCTTTTTTCAAGGAATACAGATCAACCTAAATGTAGACTATATTATTATGTAGACATATTATATTAATTGACTGCACTAGACTACCAGAATCACGCACGACTCACTGTATACCTTATTAAATAAAAAAATAGAATATCCTAAATATCTTTATATATTCATATTTATTTTCCACAACAATAGTTTATCTTAAATCTATATTTATATAATAATATTATCTTATTCTTAAATCTTATTATTGCTTATACTATTTAATGAAAGTATCTTAAAGCTTATTATAGATGATTTGTAAATGGAAGTTGTAGAGGAGCTAATGACTAATGGTTAAGCACCTCAAAAAAAAAGCAAAAGAGGTAAAAATCAAAAGTTGTTTTTTTGTTTTTAATTCATCCACATTTGAACTTTTTTTTTTCGAAATCTCTTGACTTTTTTTTTNCTGGTGAGTTTTAAATGTAGCGATGTAAACTATTTCGGGGGGGGGGGAAAAACTTTCTTAATTTTTTGGTTTTTGAGTTATAGATAATTTTATTAAAGAAAAAAAATTAAAAAATAGTCTGACAATTAGTGTGGCACATAGCTTCCTCGCGTTATATTTCGTATTCTTTTATGATTTTATGCTTTTGCAACCTATCATCATAAAATTTATTTAATTTTCACGTCGTTTTTTAAAAATCAGTAAAAATTGTTTGGATTTTAAGTATCAATTTAGCAAAATTTAATGAGCGTAGATGGTTGAAATTAATCTGAGGCTATTTACGGGCTACTTTCAACACATCATTAAAATTTCATAAAAATCAAATGACTACTTTTAAGATATAGATAAATATATATTTGTGCGCATGTGGAAGAGGAATAAATGACACTTATATGGGACCAACGAAGAGCTAAATAAGACCTACCATCCAAATTTGATTAAAAACCAAAATTTTGAGTATTTTTTAAGATATGTTGGTTCGCAAAAATTGAACGACAAACCTACAGGCAGGCACTGATTCAAAAATGTTCCCTGATGTTTGGAACTGATTTCGATCTTTGAATTATTAAAAGTCGGAGGTATAAAAAATGTCGCTTCTTAAGAACGATAAGATACTTCGGTTAGGTCGGAAGCAAAAATCGATATATTGAATTATCTCGAGACCTATTGAGAATCGACTTTTTACCAACATTTAATAAATTTGGTTCTTATGACTTTTATTTACTATTGTCCTTTTAATGTTATAATAATGTTTGCAGTAAATTAAACAGACGCAGTTAAGAATCAGATGTATTAAAGATTTAATGTATAAGATAATCAAAGAATCCTTACAAAAAACTTCTCTCTCGAAGTCAACAGTTCATTTAAAAAACCATAAAACATACCTGATATAAAGTCATAAATAACACAAACAGAAATCATATAAATAACAATAATAAAACAACAACATGTGTACAGTAATCTCCATAAACTGTCAGGTAAGGTTCATAAATAACGTGCATTAGTGGTCTTCTGTATACCCGGACTTAAAAACCACCCGCCCAGGAGAGATGTAAGCATCCCAGTCCACTGATATCTTTACTTTTTAAGCCCCCGGCATTGAGCATTATACATAATAAGCATCTCAACTTAAAAATTAACACGTAAACTGTCTTTATTTACTCTTTATAATGTTATTTTGTAAATTCATATTACCTTTTTAACATATAATTTCCACGAAAGAAGTTTTTTTGGGGGTTTTTAATAGACAATACGGAATTTAAAAAAAAAATATATAAACATCTTTATTACTTTTTTATCTTTATACTTTTTTTTTAAGGGCATTAAAATTTAAAATTAAAAACAAAATTATTTTTTAAGTTATGTATATTTTATAGATTTATTCTCCTGTAGTAAAATTGTTTTTTAATTCCGTGGTTTTTGATATTATGTTTTTTTATTACATTATTTTTTAAAAATATTTATATATATATTTGTTTTATTATCTACCGATTTGACTTAATTTGAAATGAGTTAACATCTTTTTTCTTATTATTTATCTAAAAATAAATAAATGTGTAATATCATATAACTAGGCATCGCGTGGCTCTATCATTGAAGCGAGCGAATTGCAATGAAATACTGCATATTAAAATTAATTCATGACGAATGCCATAGTTGAAGATAAGTGGAAGAGGGTAGTGTGGGATAGTAGAGTGGGGGCACTCGGTACAAAGCTTGCCTTCCTAGATAAACCTATACACTACACGCCTTTCGAACCTTAACCACCTGCCGGTAGCTTTTAAACAATTATTATAAATGTATCNCGAAGGCGGGAAACAACAAAAGTGGAGGTAGTTTTGGGGTTATAAAAAGGGAAAATCGGTGTTGCCATGTTATATTTTTTTCATGGAACAGGGGTAGAGTAGAGCATTTTTTTCTGAAGTTGCATTCAACATGGGGGACCAATAAAATCGTTTCCCTCAAAATTTTCCCGCCTTTTGATTGTGCCAACTCTAATCTTATAGACTGTATATATATTATACTGGATATTGAGTAGTGGAGTCACATGATTAGGCATTAAATAACGTTTTGCTTTACAAAATTTTTTTTTTTACTAACAGATTTATAAAGTATAAAGATATTGGAAAATAATTAAGGAATTAAATCAATTTAAAATAAGATATTTTTGTCTGTTTGTAAAATTTTAAAATTTGCTTACAACCAAAACATAATTTTAACACTATTTAAAATTATTTATAAATTAGAATCATATTTAGTCTATAAATAAAAATATAATAATATATTAATATTCAAGAAAATAAAATTAACTCGTAACCACTATTCCCATTTAGTTAGATTAGATGAAATTTAAATTTGCTGAAACAGATTTGAATATTAGGAAATAAAATTAACTATATGCTGATGTCAGCAATGTGTAGAATGCAAGGTGAGTGGGCGCCGACCTGGCACATTATCTTGTATAGTAAACCATGTCAAGATGATAATTTTTTATTCTATCATTGCTAAAAATAAATAATAAAGCTGATTTAAGCTAAATTCCAGAAATAAATACTTTTTCCAGATTAAAATTGACACTTATTTTTATGTTTTTATTTAATATTTTTTCTGCTTTGAATGAGATATTTAATATTAATATTTTAAAGGTTTTATATTTGATTACCTTTTCAGTAATTGCAAATATGAAAAGTGAACAAACTAGAATTCATTTTTCATTGAAACTTGATCTTAACTTGAACTTGATCTTTTTTCACTGAATGAAAAAAAAATGGCTTTCTTTTGCTTTTAATTTACTATATTAAATATACATTATAGTGTTATATTCGAAGTTTTTATGTTACGTTTCAATTCAATTCTTACAATGGAGGGAAATTTGATCTAGTATGATGAATGAATTTCAATGTTATCAGTTTGTGTGAATCAACTTTGTCATTCATAGAAAAATAAGTCTGTATAACAAAAATATGTGCAGCTAAAAAAATAAATTATGATTTAAAAAAAAGATTAGTTCTATGAGAAAATGCTTAGTATACACATACGATATACACACACACACACACACACATGATACGGTAGGAGTTGGAACGCTTGGTGCATCCCCAGAGTTCAATACCATATGACCAAGTGGGCTCAATTATTGTGTTATAAATGAGTAATTTGTTATGCTGAGTTTAGATGTGTAGTGTAAGAGTCTGTGTAAAAGTTTGTAGCGTCGGTTGCAGTGTTGTCGTTTAAGTTTTGTGTGGGGTGCTCATGTTAATCGCCTATCCAGGTGTAACCCACGTTAGAGGACAATACTGGAGTGAGGGATAGGAATTTAGGATTCAGGGTTACCGGTTCGAATATTCCATGTCTTAAGCCGGGTTTACACGAGTAGAGTAAACAGGAAAGTAGAGTAGCGAGTAGAGTGCACTCTATTTCCCACTCTACCAATTTTACTAGCTATTCTACTCGCCACTCTACTCTACGGAGCGTTTTTTCGGGTTTCTACTGGTAGAGTTACTCTACTCTCCTGTTTACTCTACCCGTGTAAACCCGGCTTTAGACTTAAGGTGACGTGTATACGCTTTTCATTTCCTTGATTTTTATTCTTAATTTTCTTAGCCATGTTTCTCTGCGAATCGGTAACTCATGATCAAATTCTTATAGCTGCCCGCTCTCGGTCAATAGTATTGTCAATACACGAAAGTATTGTCAATAATATTGACCGTGTGCGGAGTTGGTATTGGTATAAAAAAAAACAGTATTGATGAAAATTTGTTATTAAATTACATACTGATAATAGTATTTTCATTAATATTATTGACAATACTATTGATGGTGTGTGGGGCACTTATCCCCCTCTCCAGTTGTGTCCGCTAACTTGGGTTAAAATTGGATAGGAGAGTAACATGAGCACACCACACAAAACTTAAACGACAAGACTGCAACCGACGCGACGCTACAAACTTTTACACAGACTCTTACACTACTCATCTAAACTCAACACACATAACAAATCTGTAATTCTTGGGAGTACTCATGCTACGCAACGTTTAAATTTTAATTTAAATCAATAAAGGAAGTCCGTGGTTCGAATCCCGGTGCTAAAGTCTATTTATCTCTGTGTGTCTCCCGTTGTAAATAGTAATTATAATTTCATTTATATTAAAATCTGTAATTACAGTCTATAAGATTAGAGTTGGCACAATCGAATGCGGGAAACAACAAAGGTGGAGGTAGTTTTGGGGTTATAAAAAGGGAAAATCGGTGTTGCCATGTTATATTTTTATTGTGGAACAGAGGTAGAGTAGAGCATTTTTTTCTGAAGTTGCATTCAACATGGGGGACCAATAAAATCGTTTCCCTCAAAATTTTCCCGCCTTTTGATTGTGCCAACTCTAATCTTATAGACTGTA
>KZ651704.1:260496-270846 GCA_001010745.2 Gerris buenoi | reverse complement strand
ATATTAATCAAAATTAGAATTCGTTGTTGGTATTTTGAGTCAAAACAGAAACCGCTTCCCAAAATGGAAGAAGTCTTATAGAGATTAATTTTGCTGTTTTTTATTTTTACATTATTCCAGAGAGAATAAGAGAGGGCTCAACTCTCTTCTTCTCTGTTTATTTGAAGGAAAACAGTTAATAATGTAAAAAGCTTTTGAATTAATTATTTCTAGAGCCTCATTAAATATAGTCAGGAATTTTTTTTTTTGTTTTAAGAATTAATTACAACAATTATTCATTTAAGCTTTATATTAGATTTCTTTCTTAAGGTTTTTATTTTTTATTTTTAAGTGAAATAGTTAAATAAGGATTTATGTTGATTAGGAATTTAGATGGGGGAAAAAATATTTGGTCTAATTAATATCGGACGGGGCAACTTGAAACCAAAGTAATAATAATGATGATAATAATGATACTTAATTATTAACGATTTAATTACATCATTAGTCTGTGTTTATAGTAGACTTGATAACAAATTCGCTGGTTGGAGGTTGTATCTCCGAGTTACTTGTTGAAGGAGACGTGTTGTAGCTTACTAGATTCATCTATTCTTTGTTTGGTTATTTTTTCCCTCCATTATATTATCGGAGTCATCAATAATGTGAAACGGAATGTTAATAGTCTGTACAGTCTATAAACAGCAAATCAACGTGATATTTTTTTGATCGCTCTTAAATTTTGATCTATAATTCATTTCTCTATTTCTCATGGGAGTATGATTTTTCTGAACCTTGTTTGCCAGTACAGACTATAGACAACCGACGACGGACAGATATTTTGTCACTCTGTATGGTTCCAATAACTTTTGAATTAAAAGAGGTAAATAAATGATGAAAGAAACTATGAAAGAAGTAGTATGAAAGAAAGCGCACACAGGAAATATATAGCGAACTCAAAATATTATCAGCTGTTCAAATCCAAAATTAATGTCTCCCATTTTTTTAGGTGTAGAACCAAATTTAAGGTAATAAGGAGAGAAAAAAATATGTAACATTTGTGGGAAATGTTTAATTGTGCATCCCATTTTGTCAAAAAAAAACATCAAAATTTTGCGTCAAAATCAATGACTGCTGGGGGTCTTTCAGCAGCACTTTAGGACATTTATTTGTTATGGCAGAAACGTAGACTTGCGTATAAATTCATGTGTAAAGTAAATAGTTCAACCATCCCACATTTGGGCCAGCAATGTGCAGGAGGTCTACGTGGTCTGCTCCCGGGGGAAACAAATGAACAAGATGAAGTACTATTAAAGTTATTAGGTACTTAGTTGTTTTCTTGCATTTTGCATCCGATTTTATATTTTATAATTTTATTTTCAATTATAATAGCTACAGATTCATTAAATTAAATTAATGATGGCATTTTAGTCACTTATAGACTCACTAATAGTTTTATACTCTTGTTATAGTTTTGCACTTGATTATAGTGTCTTTATTATAACAATGGTTAAATTGTTAATTAAATTTTATTTGAGAGAAGACGTGATTAACAATTAATTTGATTGATAATAACAAACGAAGTTAGCTCAACTAGAAGTTATATCGTAGACTGTATGTTAGAGGTCGTTGTTTTATTATAATGTTTTGTTCAAGGCTTCTTGTATATCTATGTAAATCCATAATGAATGAATAAATGTTTGCTTCTTTGATTTAAATCAAATTATAATTATTATTAACACTGGGAGACAGATAGAGAAAAATAGACTCCAGCGCCGGGACTTGAACCACGGGCCTCCTATATTTCCAGTGTATACGCTCTAACCAGTGATTATAAATATAAATAAACTAGCCGTTAGGCCCGTGGCAACGGGCAGAATAAATATAGTTGAAAAAAAGAGGTGAGAGATAATTAGTTATATTTAAAATAAATGAGTCTCGCTTTGTCCAATTATACTTAAACAGAAAGAGCCACGTGATGTCTAGTTATTTCTTATTAATTTCATTCAAAGAAAAAGAGCTGAGACATAATTAGTTATATTTATAATGAATGAGTCTCGCGCTGTCAAATTATACTTCATATAATATACTGTTTATAGGAAGGTTTAAAATAATAAATATACTGTTTAAATAGAAAGGTTTAGGCCTAGAAAACAGTGACATTCATAGCTCAGTGGAAGAGCGGTCGCTTGCTGAACTGGATGTCACTGGTTCAATCCCAGCTAATGGCGCATCAATTTTTAACGTTATAAATCATTTAGAGGAGAGTTGTCGTTGTCGTCGGGACACTACTCGATTATATAAAAGATTGATTTTAATTAAAATTTAAACTTTCCGTAGTATGAATACTACCAAAAACTTAAAAATTGAATTGCTACTTTGGCTTTTACACTAATTTGTCAGCTGTTTATAAAAGGTTATTAAATTAAAAAGCAACTGAGATACTAACTTAGGAAACTAAATGAAACAAATTAATCTTAAATTAGACTTGAATTGTAGTTCGCCAATTAGTGCGGGACAAAGCTTCCTCCAGTTTTTTTCAATTACGATTTATTATTTTATTATTTATTAAATGATTTAATTATTAATTAATTTAGTTTAAATTTCTTTTGAAATTATTGGATTAAGAATCCTTAAATGAATTTAAATTTACAAGTTTCAAAAATTTATTTGGGTTTCGAAGTAATCTTTACAATCCTTTCTCCTAAAAATTAAAAAAAAAAAAATACCTAGATTAAAAAAAAAAAAGATTAAAAAACTGAGGTTTTGACGTTAGCCTCATATCGTTGGTATATGAAAAAGTAAAAGGGGAAATAGTGAGAAAAGAGGATAATGGTAATTAAAAGAGACTGTTTTTATATAAAGACTAGAATGTAATTATAAAGGAATGTTTTTGATGTTGAACTAGATCTAACGGGTCGACTCTGGGAACCAGGTAACTATCATAATCACTTGAGTCTTCCTTTCCTCAAAATAAAACTTACATCTTAACAGCTTTACAACTCTGCCTCCAGTATTAAACCTAATAGTACATTACGCGTCGAGTGCGAAAAGTAGTACTTTGCGTGCTATAGTGTGGAGTTTGCATCCCGAGCGACAGCGAGGGTAGTAAAACCACAAGAGCAAAGCAAAATGCCGTTTTCGCACGAGTTGCGTACCGTACTTTATCTACGATTGTTGGATTTTAATTATAAATACAGAAAAAAAGTAGACTGCCAATGGTGTGAAACATAGCTTATTTTATTCTGTCAATATTGTATTTTGTTGCTGTCTATATTGATTTTTTCATGAAATAAAGTATCAATTTAGCACAAATTAAAGAGCGCTGACGATTTAAATTAATCTGGGGCTATCTGCGGGCTAGTTTCGATAAACTATAAAAGTTTCATACAGATCAGATAAGTACTTTTAAAGCTATAGGTGTAAATGTATGTTTGTGCGCAAGGGGAAGAGAAACAAACAGGCGCAGAAGGTTGAAACTTATATGAAACAAAGAATGAGCGAACTATGACCTTAATTTAGTTGGTTCGCAAACATTTTAACGACAGATCGACAGACCGACACGGAACCAAAAATGATCCCTGATTCGTAAAACGGATTTGTCTTGGAACTTTTTTAAATCGGAGACCTAAAATTTGTTCGTTCTCCAGAACGATCCCATATCTTCCGTTACCTTCTGTAGGATCGGAAGCAATATTTAATAAACTTCCTGTCCACATTTCTCTTTTGCTAAAGATGACATTCATTAGTTGTGTTTGGTGCCCAATTAATTATTTCGGTATGAGTATTATTTTCCTCATTTTTGTCATAATGGCATAAAAATCACTCATTGTTTTTTTTTATTAAAAACTTGATATAAACATTTACTTTAATTAAACAAGCAGCAAATTAGTTTTGTTAAATGTAAACAAAATCGTGCGTTAAGGTGAAGAATTATTCCATAAAAATTTGTAACATACATCATACATAGTTAGCATAGTACAGAATTCACTCGTAATAAGTTAACACGCACACTGAAGATGATATAATATATATAGGTCGAAATGCTTTTGTGTATTTTAATATAAAATTGAGGTGACAATATTGTTGTGTTACTTTATACTTTATATTAACCTTTCTAGTCATAGTTATGGTGTGGTTCACAAAATCTCACGTCAAAACTATCAATTATTTATTTATGTACCTCTTTTAAGGGCTCTGAGAATCTTTAAATGTGCAATTAAAATAGCCAATTGGTGTGGCACATAGCTTCCTCGCATCCTATCCTCGTACTTTATTGATTTTATGCTTTTAAACCACTATTGTCTAATTGGTTTAATTGTTTCCCCCGTTTTTTATTAATCTGTCAAAATTGTTTTGATTTTTTACATGAATAAGTATAAGTAGCAATTTAGCAAAAGTTAAAGAGCGTAGACGGTTCAAATTAATCTGGGGCTATCGGTGGATTACTAGCGATAAACTATAAAAGTTTCATCTAAATCACATAAATACTTTTGAAGCTATAGGTGTAAATAAATGTATGTTTGTGCGCATGTGGAAGAGAAACAAATAGGCGCAGAAGGTTAAAACTTATATGAGACCAACAATGAGCTAATTATGACCCACCACCCAAATTTCATTAAAATTGAACGTGTAGTTTTTAGGATAATGTTGGTTCGCAAAAATTGAACGACAGACCGACAGACAGACACGTAACCAAAAATGTTCTCTGATGTCTGAAACGGATTTCTGTCTCGGAATTTTTGAAATCGGGAAAGCAAAAATATTGCTGACTCAAAAGTGTTGTATCACAATATTTTCTTTAAATAGCTGAATTGAGAAAGTAAAAAAAAGATGAAAAAAAAAAAAATGAAACACTTTAATGATGTCAGTGGAGGTTACAGAAATAAGTTGTTTTTTTCCTTTAGTGATAAAGATCATTTTAAACTTCACCTTAAAAAACAGGAACATTTTATATCCTCCTGAACGTCCATAATATTAGATCAAGATTTCGGAACTCTTCTCAATCATTATTAAGTATTCATTCAATTATGAATAATTTGTCAGAAACTACAGATAAGCTTACAGATTATTCAATACTGGGTGGTTATTTAGCAATTATATAAAAGAAAAATAATTAATACAGGTTATTTAACAACTATAAAAGGAAATAAATGATCTACTAGTTAGATGTGTTATAGAATTACTATGGAAGGATATAAAAGATAATTTTTTATTGGAGCAGATGGTTCTGATCTTCCACACCTTCTAAATTGGGGTATTGGTTGAAAGATTTAACGACCCGTACTATAAAGATGTTTAAAATTAGGTACAAATTATCTCTATCTCTGGTAATTTGGAGAAATAAAAAAATTAAATATTCAAATTTTGATAATTTATCATATTATACTAACAACGTAGACTCAATTTTTACTTGTACCTTCATATACAGGGTGTCAAAAGTTCGGCAATGGCTAATTATCTCCTTTAATATTTTAGATATCAAACTGCGGTTAGTTGCAATCTTCATCATCATGATCATAGAAAGGACCAAAAAATGTTTTCTGATGCCTGATACGGATTTCTGTCTTGGAATGTTTGCAACCGGAAACATTTTCTTTCTTGAGAACGATCTAATAGCTTACGTTACATTCAGTATGCTCGGAAACAAAATAAAATTGTGATTTACTATTACATTTTAATATAACTAGGCATCGCGTGGCTCTATCATTGAAGCGAGCGTATAGTAATAGTAATAAATGTGTATTGAATATTGAAAAAATAGATAATCATGCATCATGATGAGTTGATAGATAATAGTAGTAGATCAGCTGCTAGTAGTAAGGGAAGGGAACCACCCCGCATTCTTTCTATTCCTCTAAAAACTCTAACCGCACCTCTCCTTTTCAATCATTATAAAATGTATCACGCCATTACTCGAGTACTACAGCTTGTATCAACTTGAAATTTTACATACTTGTTTCAATTGTACTTTAGACGATGTATATGAAGTTTTATTAAAATCGTTTCGTTAGAACGCCAGATATCGGTAAAAATGTTGTTTTCTCTATTTTAAACGTTAAGGTCCGCTTTAATAGTTTTTGCGATCTTTATTAATTCATAGCGGTGTCGTTGTTAGTTTTACTAAAAAATGTTATATGAAAAAAAATGTTGGTCTCATCGATTAGGTGATAATAGAATTTTTTACCGTCCTGAAATTTGAATTTTAAATTTCAAGCTCACGTTTACGCGAGCATTGCGCGCGAACTCTTCGACGGATCACACTGTCCAACAAACTTAGCCTGATTATTAGTAAAAGGAACATTTATACCAAATTTCAACTAAATCGGTCAACTTTTACTCAAGTTATCGTCGGACACGTAAACGTTACAGACACACTGACAGACAAGATGCATATTTCGTTGAATGTAAGAAGCTCGCTTCAATAAAATTAATAATTCCTAAATGAAACTCCATTTTTGACACAGACGAGGCAAAGAAGTACAATAAAGGCGACGCCGACGCACTTTCTCCAGATTAAGTTTGTAAATAACTCGTTGGAAAATAAAAGAAAACAATGAAAAGCTTGTGATTTCCATAGATTGGAACTTTCTAAATGAAACAGAGGTGAAAAAGCCTGGATCAAGGTGACAGGTGTAACTAATCATGTGGGTCTCAGTGTGTGTGCGACTAACGCTCATATACCGTCACCTTATCCTTTATATGTCAACATACCAATTTTACTCTGCCCTTCTTAAACCATATTCTTACAATATACACACTTGTGAATGCTTCTCTCTCCGACTTACAGCGAATTGAATCATAACAAATATGAAAAATAGACTGCCAATTAATGTGGCACATTTTTTTTAAATTTTTGACTAATTTCATTTTAAATAATTTTTGTCCAGTCAAATGGTAGTTTGAAGTGGAAAGTTCTAGTGTAATTGTTGTTTGTGGTTTTCTTTATGTTTTTCGGTGCGCTGAACACGAATCTGAAGTTGTCCAACAAAAATTTTACACGCAAATATGAGAAATCATCATAAAACCACTATCTTCTTTTATTGTTTTAGTGGATTTCACCTTATAACTTGCAAAGCAAGCTATTTACGCAAAAAGTGGATAAGTAGTAAAATAAAGAAGAGAAAAATACCTAAAAATTATCTCTTTACCATTTTCTTTGTAAGTCAAATGGTTTCTATGCAAAAGAGGGTTGAAATAACTGGGAAATCAATAATTTTTGAAAAATAGCAACAAAAATAATAGAACCTGTGTCTAAGAGCTCGCATTAGTACTTAAATACATATAAATTCGCTATATATTATTTTAAGAATGAGGTTTGGTGCTATTTATTTATTTTAAGGTGAAATCCACTAAAACAATAAAAGAAGATAGTGGTTTTATGATGATTTCTCATATTTGCGTGTAAAATTTTTGTTGGACAACTTCAAATTCGTGTTCAGCACCCCAAAAAACATCAAGTAAACCACAAACAACAATTACACCAGAACTTTCCACTTTGAGCTCTTTTCATGCACCATTTGGCTGGACTAATTTTGCAATGTACAAAGAAGCATTTGCTAATAAATTCCTGATAAAAAAACTAACATAATCCACGTTATCATTTAGATAAAGATAACAATTTAAATGTCGTTTAACATATTACTGAGGAAGTATATATAGCTATATGTTAATATTTTGAGCGTTTACCTGTGCGTACGCACGCAGTTGATGTAATAAACCTATAATTATAATATTTCTTATGAGAAGTGAGATAATGGTTCAGTTAGTAAACAATTTTACATTTTTCGAGTATTAAATTTTTTTCTTATTTTTTTACAGCTGCAATATAAACTTTTAGTATGTAAAATACTAAATTGATGAAATTATCTTCATTCTGTTTATTTAACTTATATAT
This sequence comes from Gerris buenoi, assembly GCA_001010745.2. Taxonomy (NCBI): domain Eukaryota; kingdom Metazoa; phylum Arthropoda; class Insecta; order Hemiptera; family Gerridae; genus Gerris; species Gerris buenoi. The sequence goes on along the minus strand of KZ651704.1, from coordinate 262,973 downwards.
TAACGTATAGATTAGCTGAATGCATTTCCTGATCAAAGGTCAAAACTTTTTACCATTCCATTTAGCAACGGTAGAGAAAAAGAAAAATTGTCGACACACTGATCAAAAGACGTCATACTAACGATGTTTCTGAGTGGAATGAAAAAAACCGGTTTGACCTTGATCAGTAAATGCATACAACTAATCTAAATAAGTTAAATAATCAGAAATTAAGATAATTTCGTTAACTTGCAATTGTTTTGTTTGCAGTATTTTATATACTAAAATAGCATTTATGCTATATTGAAAGCTAAATATCTCTGTAAATTCAAGGCTCATTTTCCTTCTAAATAAATCTAATTTAAGAAAAAAAATGTAAAAAATATAGGTTACCATTTAAGATTTCAAAGTTGAGAGAGATACCGCGGAAACTATGATACAATTTTCTTTATCTACGATTGATACGTAATATAAACATTGTATCTCTGTTTAGATTCGTAGAAAGTGATTCTACGCACCTGTATTAATTGCGCATGCGTGTCTCATACTTTTGAAGAATTCCTCTTCTTTACGCCTCTAGCGCCGAAAAGAAGAAGAATTCCTCTTCTTTACGCCTCTAGCGCCGAAAAGAAGAAGAATTCCTCTTCTTTACGCCTCTAGCGCCGAAAAGAAGAAGAATTTCTCAACTTTACACACGATTAGCGAGTTTGTTTACATTTAACATAACTAATTTGATGTTAATTTAATAAAAGTAACTGTTTGTATTGAGTTTTTTTTGTGAAAATCAATGAGTGATTTAAGTGATTATGACGAAAATGAGGAGAATAATACGCCTTCCGAAATAATTAATTCGGCACAAAATACAACTAATGAATTGATGTCATCTTTATCAAAAGAGAAATACGAGCTTATATACAGGATGTTTATTATTTTTTTCTGTATTTATTATTCAAATCTAACAATAGTAGATAAAGTACTGTACGCAACTCGTGCGAAAACGGCATTTTGCATTGCTCGTGTGGTTTTACTACCCTCGCTATCGCTCGGGTGCAAACTCCACACTCGCATGCAAAATGCTACTTTCCACACTCGACGCGTAATGTACTATTTTTAACATGAAAACTAAGTGAGACACCGTTAACATTTTTTCTTCAAAAATAAAAGATATAAAAGGGTGAGCCAGTTTATCGTGGCCACCCAGTATAGTATATATATTGCATTCTCGTATACGAATACGAGTATAGGTACATATTTTATTTTTATTGAGAGGAAATCGAATTTTGAAATTTTGTTGGATTTTCACGTTTTAAGGCCCCCCTGAGTCAGAAAAACGTAGTTTTTCAGACGCATGGAGCCTATTTGCGCATAAATTTGACATTCAATATGTCGATATATAGGAGTGCCAGGTTGTATGGAATAGCGAAATATCTCTGAAACCATGCTAGATAAATAGATGGGGTTTTCAGGATTCGATAATGGCTATAAATGCTCTTCAAGAAATAATGCTGAACATTTTATCTGTTCAGCAAAAGTGTGTGCAGTTAGCATAATTAAAAAAAAGTGAATAGGAAGCCACATTTTTCAGACAAGATTTAGATTCTATGGTTAAAGATAAGAATTTTTTACTCTAGAACATTTTTCGCTCTGAGCATTAGTTTGGAGAGCCCTGAATCTGCTAAAATTGAAACTTTAAGTCCATTTTACAGCTACACTAATGGGAATAGGAAAAAAATCAAGATACCTAAAGCTTATTTATACCGTAAAACCCAAATCCATTCCTAAAACCTGCAATATTTGTCATGTTTACCCGTTTTGAGTTTGAGCCCTGCTGAACACCTTTTATTGGCAAAAAAAATGTTACAAATAAGGTACGTATTTTAGACTGGATTTAGATTCTATGACTAAAAATAGGAATTTATTGTATTTTGATTTTTTTCCCCCCTAAATTATATATTTATTTAAAAACATCGTCTTCTCACAAACTAATTGCAATTAAATAATTTTATTTATTCAATTTTATATTAATTAATGACTGGTTTTGGCTGTTATAATACAGTCTCTTTGGAGTATAATACTTGGTTTTAATTGCAATTATTTTGTGTGGAGACATTATTTGGTTATTGAACAACTCCTTGTTCATGATGAGTCAGCATCTCACATTGGAGAAAATCACAGTCGAGAATATAACAAAGTTTAAAAATAAAAAATAATAGTAAAAAATTAAAGAACGATAAGAAATTTAATTTTCTGAGATAAAATCGTATAATGCGGACTTATTCTACAATTTTAAAAATCACAGGGAAGTACTTGCCCCAAATACTTTTTAGGGTTTTGTAGATGAATTAACATACCCGTTATGTAATTATGATTTTTTTGTCTTCGATCCTAAGGGTTCCGGGTTCGAACCCCCGGGGGGTCACAATGTTTTTTATCGGTATTAGCGACAAGATAAATTACATTTTTCAGGAAATTTGCATCGCCCCACCATAAGGTATAAC
>KZ651704.1:180962-192051 GCA_001010745.2 Gerris buenoi | reverse complement strand
CCCACACCCCGCCCCCCTTAACCCCCCCGCTTCGGAGTGGCAGACATTCATTTTTTTGATCGTCTGCACCAAAGGTTCATTTTGTAATAAAAATTATCCATGTACCTTGTGAGAACATTTTTCATGTAGCCAGCTCTTGGTCTAATAGAGGAAGTAATGAGCGCAGGTTGAAATTAATAATTAATATGAGACCATATTGTTATGTGAACTTATTTAGTCTTACTTAAATTTCATGAAAATCGAAACAAGACATGAAATTAGAGATGACTGGTTCGAATACCGTTAGAGTTATGCATTTTTCTTTGATTTACCCCTTTTTACCGGTCTTATATTACTTTGCTTTGTAAGTTTCATCGCACATTTCCGTTTCCCCAATTTTGAACCACTTCCCGTGATTCAATCTTCCCCAAATTTTGCACATAGAAACAACTATGGTGAAGAATACTGAAACCAAAAAAACAATGAAAATAAGACCAGTTTTGAAAAATGGTATTTTTGTATTAATTATTACATTAATAATAATAATTCAACTGCTTCATTAAAATATACAATTACAAAATATTAAATGTCTATATATGTCTAGCATATGTTTATAATACTAGAGTCGTTAAATTTAAATTTAACTCTTATAATGAAGGAAATAAATAATAGTGTATTTTTTTTTTTAAATGTAGTTAATGAATGTCTGTGTTGTACAGACATATGTAGACGAAGTAATGCGACCAGTGTTGGCAACCCGCCCGCGCTCACATACAAGCAAATTTCCCTACAATTGTTTTTTTCTTTTATATGCCTCCAAGTCGGATACGAGTTTAGCCGACAATTAAACAAACTACAGACTGTTCAGTAGCTCTCAAGTAACCTTGGACTTGAACTTCTAAATAATCTACGAATAAAAAAACATTTTCCGAATAAGAAGAACGGACTCGCTATAAAATTAGACAGCCACCTTACTGCGGCTTCTTCACTTTCTCTTCTCTTGGCACCGCACTAACCTTCTTCTTCTTTTTCTTTTTTTATTGTTTAATTTATTTACTTCTATTCTATTATTTTTTTCTGGTTCTTTCTTTTATTTAAATTTGGCATATAAAACATTACTATACTTATGTTAATGTTAAATGAGTGCAACGAACCCTATCCTTATTTTACACACACANGGGATTTTGTTTTCTGCAGCGGGAGCTTGTTTTTCTCTGATTGTTTCCCGTAGTTAATAATAATTATAATTTGATTTAAATTAAAATTTAAATGTTCCGTAGTATAAATACTACCAAAAACGAAAAAATTAATTTCTAATTATTTGCTTTGGAAACTAGTTTTTTGCTGGGAGAACAACTCATATAATGAAATTCATATGTATAAATACACGAAATTTGTTGTTTTAAATCAAAATTGTCTGAACCACTAATAAGTGTTATAGAAGTTCCCTAAAAAGGGACTAAAATTCATTCCCCACTGGGTGTGAGTGAATGGTTTTTCTGGACATATGTGCCAAATTTTATGGAAATCTGCCTAATTTGTTTAGGCCCCACAGATCTGCCCATTCAACAGACTTCAGGCCGGGGGACCACAAAACGTGTAAATCCGTCAAAATAACAAAATGGAATTTCCATCCCATTACAATACTTTCTTCTACCTCAATTCAATACTTACGTGCATCATAAAGTAAAATTTTGATGCGCATGCGACGCAGTCGGTGAGCTGGCTACATGAAAAAAAGTTCTCATAAGGTACATGGATAATTTTTATTACAAAATGAACCTTTGATGCAGACGATCAAAAAAATGCATGTCTGCCACTCCGAAGCGGGGGGTTAAGGGGAGGGGATTGCCACCCTTCTCGGGGGGTGGAAATTCCTTTGCACAAAATAACCCCGGGTAATCGATAGAGGATCAAATTTTAAGAAAAAAATGTAGCATAAAGTATTTTTGTTAAATTAATATTTTTTGAGTTATTCGTAAAAAAAAAACGTTCAAAAACGTATTTTTCAAAGAAAATTGCACGATTTCGATCGTAAATAACTCAAAAAATATTAATTTAACAAAAAAAACTTTATACTAAATTTTTTTCTTAAAATTTGATCCTCTATCGATTCCCGGGGTTATTTTGTGCAAAGGAATTCCCAACCCCCGAGAAGGGTGGTACCCCCCCCACACCCCCCTCCCCTTAACCCCCCCGCTTCGGAGTGGCAGACATTCATTTTTTTGATCGTCTGCACCAAAGGTTCATTTTGTAATAAAAATTATCCATGTACCTTATGAGAACATTTTTCATGTAGCCAGCTCTTGGTCTAATCCTGGAGTTAAAAAATATACCATGTTGTGTTTTTGATAAAAAATAAAAAATAATCTTCCAATTAGAGTGGCTCATAGCTTCCTAACATCCTATTTCGTATACTTTAAATTATTTTCTGATTTTACAACCTATTTTTTATTATCCTATTTTATTTCTATTCAGTCTATAATGTTATGAACATCATTGTTTTCATAGTCGAGGAACGGTGCTCCAAGGTAACCAGTTTTTACAAGACATCGATTTAGTACTCGCTTGAGTACTGATATTGTTCTATCAGGAAATTAAAATCAATCTCAGGAAACAATACAGCGTTTTCGTATAACGGAAACTAATATAAATAATTCAACTTTACTTTCATTATTATAAACTAGGGAGCTCTGCCGTCCTCTCGCTTCACTCGTTGAAAAGCGGCTGCTGCCTTGAACCTTCGCACAATTCGACAATTTGACATTTTACTATTTGACCATTTGAAACATTTGTTTGTTTTCAAATATTTTATTTTTAATAATATAGATAGATAGATATCTAGACCGAGAGCTGGCTACATGAAAAATATTCTCATAACGTACATGGATAATTTTTATTACAAAATGAACCTTTGGAGCAGANTAATTTAAACATAATTGAAGATTTAAACTAAAAGTTTAAGAACACCTTATTGATTATGATGAGTTGAGATAATGATGGAATATAATCGGTGTAAATAAATTAACAATGATTAATTCATTAGTCTGAGACGTTTCAACCCTAAAGGGTCATCTTCAGTCAGTATATTAAATTAAGCTGTTTTTTTATGTGAGTTATCATAAGAGTTGGAGACAAAATTCAAAATTTAGTCTCAAAGAGAGGTCGTCAAACATTTAATTCAAGTATTACGTACTACACTACCACACTGTAACATTACTGATCCAATCAGATTGATTAAAATATAACATGCAATAAGAATAAGAATAAATTAATTTAAAATTGGTAACAATAAACTCAACAATATAACATTTAAAATTTTTTTTAAAAAACAGCATTACCAGTAACATAACAATAATAAATTAATTATAATAACAAACCTATAATAATAACCTACCTTTGTTATTATTAATAGGTTTTCTGTTTTTGGGCAAAAAAGTTTAACTTATATACCAAATTTCAAGTCTATAGCTTTAGTAGGTCGGGAGATATACACCAAGATGCGACGGACGGACGGACAGACGCACTACCAAAAGCATAAGGGTTTCTAGGACGACCTCGAAACCCTAAAAATCAGATGAGTACTTTTAAAGGCATAGGTGTAAATTAATGTTATTTTGTGCACATGTGGAACAGAAACAAATGGAGCAGAAGGTTAAAACTTATATGGTATCAAAAATGGGCTAATTATTAACCAACCATTCAAAATTCATTGCAATCAAAGGTGTTCTGTTGGTTCACAAAAATTGCGAGACATACTGACGGTCTAACACAGAACCTTAAATCTTAAATGTTCCCTGATGTCTGAAACGGATTTCTGTCTTTGAATTTTTAATTTGGAGATATACGTTATATCAGATGAATTTGTTTTGCGCATTTGGAAAAGATGCAAATGGGCACAGAAAGTTAAAACTTATATGGTATCAACATTGGATTAATTATTACTTACCATCCAAATTTCATTACAATCAAAAATGATTTTTTGGTTCGTAAAAATTGGATGACAGTCAGACACGGAACCAAAATTGTTCCTTGATGTCTGAAACGGATTTCTGTCTAAACATTTTTTCAATTCGGAGATATAAGTTTACTTTTAGTAGGCACAGAAGTAAAAGTGGGAGAAATTAAATAAACTTGTCAATAACGGGTTGTAACACTAAGTACATTACGCGTCTCGTGCGGAAAGCATATTTCATGCGAGTGTGGAGTAAAACCACACGAGCAAAGCAAAATCCAGTTTTCCCACGAGTAGCGTACCGTATTTTTTTCTACGATTGTTGGATTTTAATAATAAATACAGAAAAAAAAATTAATAAACTTCCTGTATGTAAGTTGGTATTTCTCTTTAGATAAAGATGACATTAATTCATTAGTTGTATTTGGAGCCGAATTTTATTTCGGGAGGTGTATTATTCTCCTCATTTTCGCTATAAACACTTAAATCACTCATTGTGTTTTGTTGTTTTTCACTAAAAACTCGATATAAACATTTACTATAACACAAACAGCAAATTATTTTTGTTAACCCTGCACTTCCAACAATACGTCTCTGAGGCGTACATGCTGATTTTAGTTGATAGCTCTCGATGGGCAAGCGCGCCAGCGATTAGTCCTTCTAGGTATGCTATGTCTGTTTAATTAACCTTCAGATCGCGTCAAATTCGGGTCTTTGCTGTGCTTTTATATGTTAGTAATTTACCATTTCTTTTAGTCTACTGTGCCTCATAGTACGTTGGGTACACCAAAAAAACTGCACTTTTTGATTGGAATATGCCACTTTGTGTGGACATAGTTGATGCCCAGAGGTAACTTTTCAGATAGGGAGCCTCTTCAAAATCCCTGCAGGACACCAAAATGGCGGCCATTAAAGATGGCGGTCATTAGCCGCCGTATGACGAACTAAATGTTTCTGTACCTCATCTCCTAAAGATCCGATTTCGAGTTTCTTTTTTTTTTTGTTTTAAAGCTCTTTTAAAGGAGAATCTTTATTGTCATTATACATTTATCTCTAATCTTAAAAGGTTGATCACAATTTTCAAAAAAACAAATATTTTCAAATTTTTAGGAGTTCTCAAAATTGGTTTTTTGCGAATAACTCATTAAAGGTCACATTTACAGAAAAATCATACGAAATAAAATTTGTAGCATCGGAAATTTCCTACAAAAAAGATATTATCACTTTTATTCATAGGAGTAACCAGTTTAGAGATATCTCGATTCAAAGAGTTTAACGAACAGTCTGCACTCCTGACACTTCTATATAAAGGGTGTGGTAACAGTTCGGCAACGGCTAATTATCTCCGTTAATATTAAAGATATCAAACTGCGGTTTGTTGTAATCTTCATCATGCATCAAAAACTATTATTTTTTGTGGGTACCCATTTTCCCGCCATTTTGTTTGCCGCCATATTGGATTTAACATTGAAATTTCAAATTGGAACCCCTATACTGTGATACATATTTGAAAAGGCCTTGAAAAAAGAAAACATTTGCCGCAAACCAGAGCTTTTTATCTTTGGCCGTTTCAAAATGGCGGCCAGTTGAAATTACAAAATTGACATTGATGACATCATAGTTCACACCTTTCTTAAAACTCAGGACACCATGAACACCCCCGAAGATGGTTCTAGCAGTAGGAGCGAAACGTTGGGATGTAAACCCTTTGAGACACGGTCACCGCCGAAAGACTTAGAACTTCATTACAATTATAACCGCGTAAGTCTACGAACATTGTTGACAGTGTCAAACCTTGGCCTTTGAACAGGGGCATCGTGTATTGCATCCGGAGCAACTACAATTTACTAAATCCTTACATGCAGTCATAATAGAAAGAGTAGAAACACCGGTGGTCCACTCCCCATGGTCCGCTACCATGGTCCCCCTCCAATATTTCCATCAATGAGCATCTACGACTTTGCAGACTGCGACTTTTAGAAGTGAAGAGAAGCTTTCGAATACGATTGACTAAGATGTCTTCTGCGTCTTTGAAGTGAAGCAGAAAATTTGAAAAGTCTCGTCAGAAATAGACTGTTGAGGTAGAGAGATAGCTTAGAAGGCTTCGGGAAATGATTTCCTCACTTTCCAGGCAGTCTGTTTCCCTTTCATTGCAAATGATGATGTCACATCTGACCCAGTGAATGGATGGAATCCTCTCAGTGTAACAGCTTTATGCTCACCCATACAATCAAACATAGCATTAATGTTCATGTATCTCTGTCCCTTCCCAGCAATTAAGAGAATCCCCAACTCCTGAAGTCCCGCTGTTTTTAGAATTTGAAAGAAAGAGATTGTCAAAACAACTACACCCGTATCTTGCATTAAAATAATAATTGTTTTGCTCCTTGCTCAACACTGTCTTTAGGTTCGAGAAAAATCCTGCCGTCTGCTAAGTTTCATCCGGCAGAGATGAACGAATGATGTCATCAATCTCAGTACATATGTCGAGTGCCCAACCCAACTCCAAAAACGCATGTCCTCCAAGTAACTTAAAGAATTCTGTCTTATTCTAATCGCAGCAGAGGAAGTCATTCCAATTTTTTGGTAGCACAATTCCTTGTGCTATTTTTGGCGACGAAGACCAACACCTCTTTTTATCTCTCACACGTTTCTTCAGACACGTTTTTTAATAAGTATCCCAAGACATGTGTATTCTGTTTGTGTTTGCATGAAACCTCTCAGGATCATTCAAAAGTCAGTTTTTTTAATTAACTATGCAGTATTCTCTAAATGTTCGTGATGTTTTGGGTGGAAGAGCTGCACCACAAGCCACAAGAGCTACATACACTATGCTAGTGCTACACCATCGTAAATGATTGTATCACAGAATCCTTCGGATTGTGGTGGAATAACGGCTTCTTCTAGGATTTCAAGAAGCTGAGATTTTTGACATGATCGAAGAACACCATTGTGAAGGAGGTGCACTGGCATTTTCGCATTTCAAAACTTCAAATGAAAAAAATTCAAATCTAAGTTTCAGTTTGACTTACAACGAAAGCCCTAGAGAAAAGATCAACATCACTTCTTAAGTCAAAAATTGTTGGGGAGAAAACCTTTTTCGAGAAAAGCCAAAACACTTAATCCGATTCTGTATTACATTATTAAGGTGTAGAGATAAATTTATATAGAAAAAAGTTCATATCTCTAATAAGTAATACTATGTGGTACCATAATATTAAGAAAAGTATTTAGAGGTGTTAAAATTGTACAGGGAGTGGCTACAATTGGGCAACGGCTAATTATCTCGGTTAATATTTGAGATATCAAACTGCGGATTGTTGCAATCATCATAAAAACTATTATTTTTTGTGGGTAGTATTTTCCCACCATTTTGGATTCAACTATAAAATTTCAAATTGAAACCCCTATACTGTGATACGTGATACATATTTGGAAAGGCCTTAAAAAAGAAAACATTTGACGCAACCAAGAGCTATTTATTTTTTGCCGTTTCATCATCTTTGAAATTTTCAATTCTTGATTGCTGCTAAAATAAGGCTTGTATAGAAAAAAGAGTAAAATTCCCCTATTTAAACTCTAAAATTCAAAGTTGGTTTCAAAAAAATGTTTAATTACATTTTAGGTTGCGAAAGTAAAATTACTAGGTGCATTACTATATCCAAATAAAATATTTAAAAAGGCCATAATTAAACGTTAACACTGTTAATTTTGTAATTTCAACTGGCCGCCATTTTGAAACGGCAAAAGATAAAAAGCTCTGGTTTGCGGAAAATGTTTTCTTTTTTCCAAGGCCTTTTCAAATATGTATCACAGTATAGGGGTTCCAATTTGAAATTTCAATGTTAAATCCAATATGGCGGCAACCAAAATGGCGGGAAAATGGGTACCCACAAAAAATAATAGTTTTTGATGCATGATGAAGATTACAACAAACCGCAGTTTGATATCTTTAATATTAACGGAGATAATTAGCCGTTGCCGAACTGTTACCACACCCTTTATATAGAAGTGTCAGGAGTGCAGACTGTTCGTTAAACTCTTTGAATCGAGATATCTCTAAACTGGTTACTCCTATGAATAAAAGTGATAATATCTTTTTTGTAGGAAATTTCCGATGCTACAAATTTTATTTCGTATGATTTTTTCGTATGGTATGGTATGATATTCGTATGGTATGATATTCGTATGGTATGATATTCGTATGGTATGATATTCGTATGGTATGATATTCGTATGGTATGATATTCGTATGGTATGATATTCGTATGGTATGATATTCGTATGGTATGATATTCGTATGGTATGATATTCGTATGGTATGATATTCGTATGGTATGATATTCGTATGGTATGATATTCGTATGGTATGATATTCGTATGGTATGATATTCGTATGGTATGATATTCGTATGGTATGATATTCGTATGGTATGATATTCGTATGGTATGATATTCGTATGGTATGATATTCGTATGGTATGATATTCGTATGGTATGATATTCGTATGGTATGATATTCGTATGGTATGATATTCGTATGGTATGATATTCGTATGGTATGATATTCGTATGGTATGATATTCGTATGGTATGATATTCGTATGGTATGATATTCGTATGGTATGATATTCGTATGGTATGATATTCGTATGGTATGATATTCGTATGGTATGATATTCGTATGGTATGATATTCGTATGGTATGATATTCGTATGGTATGATATTCGTATGGTATGATATTCGTATGGTATGATATTCGTATGGTATGATATTCGTATGGTATGATATTCGTATGGTATGATATTCGTATGGTATGATATTCGTATGGTATGATATTCGTATGGTATGATATTCGTATGGTATGATATTCGTATGGTATGATATTCGTATGGTATGATATTCGTATGGTATGATATTCGTATGGTATGATATTCGTATGGTATGATATTCGTATGGTATGATATTCGTATGGTATGATATTCGTATGGTATGATATTCGTATGGTATGATATTCGTATGGTATGATATTCGTATGGTATGATATTCGTATGGTATGATATTCGTATGGTATGATATTCGTATGGTATGATATTCGTATGGTATGATATTCGTATGGTATGATATTCGTATGGTATGATATTCGTATGGTATGATATTCGTATGGTATGATATTCGTATGGTATGATATTCGTATGGTATGATATTCGTATGGTATGATATTCGTATGGTATGATATTCGTATGGTATGATATTCGTATGGTATGATATTCGTATGGTATGATATTCGTATGGTATGATATTCGTATGGTATGATATTCGTATGGTATGATATTCGTATGGTATGATATTCGTATGGTATGATATTCGTATGGTATGATATTCGTATGGTATGATATTCGTATGGTATGATATTCGTATGGTATGATATTCGTATGGTATGATATTCGTATGGTATGATATTCGTATGGTATGATATTCGTATGGTATGATATTCGTATGGTATGATATTCGTATGGTATGATATTCGTATGGTATGATATTCGTATGGTATGATATTCGTATGGTATGATATTCGTATGGTATGATATTCGTATGGTATGATATTCGTATGGTATGATATTCGTATGGTATGATATTCGTATGGTATGATATTCGTATGGTATGATATTCGTATGGTATGATATTCGTATGGTATGATATTCGTATGGTATGATATTCGTATGGTATGATATTCGTATGGTATGATATTCGTATGGTATGATATTCGTATGGTATGATATTCGTATGGTATGATATTCGTATGGTATGATATTCGTATGGTATGATATTCGTATGGTATGATATTCGTATGGTATGATATTCGTATGGTATGATATTCGTATGGTATGATATTCGTATGGTATGATATTCGTATGGTATGATATTCGTATGGTATGATATTCGTATGGTATGATATTCGTATGGTATGATATTCGTATGGTATGATATTCGTATGGTATGATATTCGTATGGTATGATATTCGTATGGTATGATATTCGTATGGTATGATATTCGTATGGTATGATATTCGTATGGTATGATATTCGTATGGTATGATATTCGTATGGTATGATATTCGTATGGTATGATATTCGTATGGTATGATATTCGTATGGTATGATATTCGTATGGTATGATATTCGTATGGTATGATATTCGTATGGTATGATATTCGTATGGTATGATATTCGTATGGTATGATATTCGTATGGTATGATATTCGTATGGTATGATATTCGTATGGTATGATATTCGTATGGTATGATATTCGTATGGTATGATATTCGTATGGTATGATATTCGTATGGTATGATATTCGTATGGTATGATATTCGTATGGTATGATATTCGTATGGTATGATATTCGTATGGTATGATATTCGTATGGTATGATATTCGTATGGTATGATATTCGTATGGTTTTTCTGTAAATGTGACCTTTAATGAGTTATTCGCAAAAAACCAATTTTGAGAACTCCTAAAAATTTGAAATTATATGTTTTTTTGAAAATTGTGATCAAACTTTTAAGATTAGAGATAAATGTATAATGACAATAAAGTTTCTCCTTTAAAAGAGCTTTAAAACAAAAAAAAAAGAAATTCGAAATCGGACCATTAGGAGATGAGGTACAGAAACATTTAGTTCGTCATACGGCGGCTAATGACCGCCATCTTTAATGGCCGCCATTTTGGTGTCCTGCACGGATTTTGAAGTGGCTCCCTATCTGAAAAGTTACCTCTGGGCATCAACTATGTCCACACAAAGTGGCATATTCCAATCAAAATGTGCAGCTTTTTGGCTTATTTAGCCATGTACCCAACGTACTATCAGGGACCCTATAGAGCCTAACCTTATCGAGCTTGTTGCCTTTAATTGTTCCTAAAATTTGATTATTACAATATTATATAGCCATATTAATAAAAATGTGAACTTTTTTATATATATTCACTAGCTGGATACCCGTGCTTCGCTACGGAGTGTTTTTAAATTTGATAAGTTTATAAACTACCAGGAAAGCATACAAATTATTTGACTATGCGAGAATATCTAGATTCTATCCCTCCTAGTTATATCCCCCACCTCTTTGATAAGATCATTTGCAAATATCCT
>KZ651704.1:149550-165430 GCA_001010745.2 Gerris buenoi | reverse complement strand
CCCCCCTCCCAAATCTTAACTGACTAGAATGTGCTCCCCCCGACCTAGCCGCTTGGATACGCCACTGCTTCTGTCTGTTTGTCGGTCTGTTTGTTGTTCACTCTATCGGTCTGTCTAAATTTGGATGATTTGTCAAAATAGCCACAGATTAATATTTCTTTAAATTTTGCTTAATGATACAAATTCTTGTAAAAAAATTACAACAATTTTCACATATAATAACGGGGTAAAATTAAATAAATTGGACAATAATAGGTTTCAAAAGCATAAAATCATTATTAGTACACGAAAAACGACGCGAGGAAGCTATGTGCCACACTAATTGGCAGTATATTTTTTCGGCACTTCTTTACTTTAGCACCCCTCTGGTTCTAAACAATAGTCTGCCCTACAAAAGTCTCAAAGGTTTGTCTGTTTGTCTCCCCAAGACATTGAGACTCCTGGGGAAGTATTATATTTAATATCTTTATCTTAATAGTGGATTAGACTAAGGGATGTGATCACAATTATATACACAAGTGTGATATTTCTTTGTCCTGAGGTACATTGGAATAAATGTCCCTTTGTCTTCATAGTAATTTAGACTAAGGAATATTTGCTACTCTGTATAACGTTCTTTTGTCTAAATAACTATTAACAGAAAGGCATAATATGGGGGAGGGGGGCTAAAGTAACAAAGTACAATTTTTTTTCTTCTTCAATATTCTATGTATGAAGGTTATAATATTTTGGATAAAATGAAAATAATTTATTACTGAAATCAATTTCATTAATGCATTTTATAAGTTATTAGCATTCAATATATAATCAAATATTCAATACAAACTTTGTATCGATGAGATTCCAATTACAATCTTTTGTGAATTTATGAATGGAAGAGATTCCTTTTACAACCTTTTGTGAATTTCTCAATGGAAGAAGAATCTCTTAGTTCTGTGAGGCCTTATGGTATAAATTAACTTGTTTATTTATTTCCAAAAACTGGGCTAATCGTCTAATTCTAGATATTGGGGTTACATAAACAACTTCTGACTAGTTCTGACCCCATGAGGCGCCCTCAAAATAAAAAATTTATAAGGCCTCAAATAAATATACAACGATACATCTCTTTACTTTTCTTATAACCATCATATAATTCTGGTTTGTTTACATTGAATCTTTAAATCTGCAGCTGCTTTTCTTCTTCTTTTTCACTATAATCTATAACCTAACTTAAGACTATGGAATCTATTTCCCCATCGTCTTTTTTGTTTAATGTTTATTATAACGATAACGAAACTTAAAGATACAATAAATAAATCAGCTGTAATTATTTATTAATCATCTGTAATAAATAGATTAGCTATCAGTAAATAGATCAGCTGTTATAAAAATAAAATAAAACATTTGTGAGTCTTTAACCATTCTTATTTAGGAAATAAGACAACGAAATGGTTTCGAATTTGTTTGCCATTGGCAGGAAAGCAGATTTTTATACTAATAAAGTTTATAGGTCAAGTGATTCTGACATATTTATATGCCTTTAAATCAGATATTGACCTAAAAGCATTGTGGAATTGGCTTCAAAAACCAAGTAAATAATTTAGGACTTACATAGATTATGAAAGTTTCTATCAACAGTCTTTGTTTAGTTATCTATAATTTATTCTCTAACTACGTAGTTCGTATAGTTTTATCTTTAGAAAATAATTTTTACTTCCGAGCTTACCGACGGTAACAGAAACATTGTTGACTCTGTTGGAACATGGTTGTATCCGATAAAAAAATTTCAAGACAGATCTCTGTTTCAGACGCAATGGAAAAATTTTGGTCGTATCTTTCTGTCTAATGGTCTGTACGCAATTTTTACGAACCAATAAATTATCTTAAGAACTAGTGGTCTGATTTTAATGAAATTTGGGTCGTAGGTCATAATATGTCCATTATTTCAAGACGGATCTCCGTTTCAGACATCAGGAAATATTTTTAGTCGTATCTTTCTGTCTGTACGCTTTACGCAATTTTTACGAACCGATAAATTATCTAAAGAACTACTGGTCTGATTTTAATTAAATTTAAGTGGTAGGTCATAATTAGTCCATAGTTGGTCCCATATAAGTTTCAATCTTCTGCACCCAACGGTTTCTCTTACATATGCGTACATAAGGTATTTTTAGTCACACCTTTATCTTTAGAACTAAAGATACTGCTATGCTTCATTTTTTTATTTCTCTCTTTGGAGGGCTACTTAACCCTCTTCCAGTCCATCCAATTGAGCTGAAACTTGCCACATAGACTCTTTACCAAGCAGTGAACCGTCCGCCGAATCGTCACGGCCATGAGCTATGGATTAAAGACGTACCAACCCGACTCTTGGCAGTGTTTGTAACCGTTCTCTAAATGTTTCCAACCCGCGTAGGGATCGTTTGCGAACGCGAACCGTTTACTGTATCGTCCAAACGATCCTCTGACAATACCAAGCACTGGTTCGTATGACATGCGCAGTTATGTCAAGTCAATCGTCTCACATGTAAACAAGAAGGTTCCCTAATTGTTAGGGTTTCCTTGACTGTATTTAATACGAATTAATAGTCCTAAACCCGTTTCAACCTGACATGTTTTAGCATTGTTAGCGCATGCGTATAAAACGTGTCCTGCTGTAAGTTCCCTGACAATCTGCGATGATACAAAGGACTGTAGTACAAATGGGCTGGTTGGATCAAACTTCATATAAACGTAGCAAACACTTTCTTTAATTGTCACAAAGAACTGTCATTTATAAAATAACAAATTATTAGCACCAGACTGTAGTAATTTCGGTAATATTCGGGAGTTCCTTTTAAACGAAAATTAAGTTTAAAGTTTTTCCAGAGTACCATCAGTTCTTGTTCAGGATTTAATAGATTAGATTGATTTCAGTTTTCAAACTTTTAAAATCATAGTTGAAATTAAGCGGTTTAAATAGATAAAAATCCGAAGCATTTAGTATTATAATATACGTCACATATAAGTCAAGTCTGGTTTGTTTATTTGAAAGAAGCAGAAGCGTTACTGTCACTTAATGTCTGGATTACTCAGTGGCGACTCATTGTCCTTAATAACTAAGTGATAATAAGACAGTATAACAGTGGCGAGGCTTCATCTTTCTTTATAAACACGCCTTTGTTTCTTCTTTTTAAACATGAGGCCCGTATTCTACTTAGTCTGTCATTAGATCTTAATTATTTTCTTAGTACCAGGGGGGGGGGAGGGGTTGCGATGCAACTATGCATCATTCGCGATTAATAAACCCTCTCAACTCGATAAGGACACTGACCTCTCCCAAATAGCAAAGAGAATATTAAAACTACATCATAAATTACTATTAGCTCCCTAGAAGATTAGCAATATATGAAAAAAAAAAAAAAAAAAACACTACTCTCGCAATTTAATACAAAATATCTTTTGCGCAAAATGGGACAACAATTATCCAAAATGTCAAGAGAATGCGTTCGACCCTTACATATGCGTACATAAGGTATTTTTAGTCACACCTTTATCTTTAGAACTAAAGATACTGCTATGCTTCATTTTTTTGTTTCTCTCTTTGGAGGGCTACTTAACCCTCTTCCAGTCCATCCAATTGAGCTGAAACTTGCCACATAGACTCTTTACCAAGCAGTGAACCGTCCGCCGAATCGTCACGGCCATGAGCTATGGATTAAAGACGTACCAACCCGACTCTTGGCAGTGTTTGTAACCGTTCTCTAAATGTTTCCAACCCGCGTAGGGATCGTTTGCGAACGCGAACCGTTTACTGTATCGTCCAAACGATCCTCTGACAATACCAAGCACTGGTTCGTATGACATGCGCAGTTATGTCAAGTCAATCGTCTCACATGTAAACAAGAAGGTTCCCTAATTGTTAGGGTTTCCTTGACTGTATTTAATACGAATTAATAGTCCTAAACCCGTTTCAACCTGACATGTTTTAGCATTGTTAGCGCATGCGTATAAAACGTGTCCTGCTGTAAGTTCCCTGACAATCTGCGATGATACAAAGGACTGTAGTACAAATGGGCTGGTTGGATCAAACTTCATATAAACGTAGCAAACACTTTCTTTAATTGTCACAAAGAACTGTCATTTATAAAATAACAAATTATTAGCACCAGACTGTAGTAATTTCGGTAATATTCGGGAGTTCCTTTTAAACGAAAATTAAGTTTAAAGTTTTTCCAGAGTACCATCAGTTCTTGTTCAGGATTTAATAGATTAGATTGATTTCAGTTTTCAAACTTTTAAAATCATAGTTGAAATTAAGCGGTTTAAATAGATAAAAATCCGAAGCATTTAGTATTATAATATACGTCACATATAAGTCAAGTCTGGTTTGTTTATTTGAAAGAAGCAGAAGCGTTACTGTCACTTAATGTCTGGATTACTCAGTGGCGACTCATTGTCCTTAATAACTAAGTGATAATAAGACAGTATAACAGTGGCGAGGCTTCATCTTTCTTTATAAACACGCCTTTGTTTCTTCTTTTTAAACATGAGGCCCGTATTCTACTTAGTCTGTCATTAGATCTTAATTATTTTCTTAGTACCAGGGGGGGGGGAGGGGTTGCGATGCAACTATGCATCATTCGCGATTAATAAACCCTCTCAACTCGATAAGGACACTGACCTCTCCCAAATAGCAAAGAGAATATTAAAACTACATCATAAATTACTATTAGCTCCCTAGAAGATTAGCAATATATGAAAAAAAAAAAAAAAAAAACACTACTCTCGCAATTTAATACAAAATATCTTTTGCGCAAAATGGGACAACAATTATCCAAAATGTCAAGAGAATGCGTTCGACCTCCGTCCTAGTTGTTTTCAAACGTAATATTATTCTAACTGCATTTTTAATTGTTGTTGGTTTTTTTTTGCGTACCCTACTCTATTTTATCCTTCAAAGACAAAATAAATGATTAATCTACTTTATATTCAAAGTGGCACACGACACCTATAAATCGTTATTGCATTTTGTCCTCTAATTTATAAATGGAGCTGGATTTCTATGCTTCGCTACGGAGTGTCTTATTTTTAGTGTAGAATTCTAATTAGAACCATTGCTGTCATTCCGAATTCCGAAGAACGAAATTCAAACATCAGGGAACATTTTTGATTACGTGTTACGTGTTTGTCTGTTTATCAACATGTTTGCGAACCACCATATCTTAAAAACTACTTGTCCGATTTTGATGCAAGTTTAATGGTAGGGGTTACCCAATCATAGCCCATTGTTGATCCTTTATAAAATTTTACCCTTCGTGCCCTTTTTTTGAAAACGTGTATAAAGTATTGTTTATTTATTTATTTTTTTACTAGTTTTTTATTAAACACTACTTTGATCAGCTGAAAAAAATGTTTCAAAGAAAAACAATAGTTACAATTCCTATACCATAGGTGAAGAAAAGTAAAAATATAGTTACATACAACAATAAAAAATCTTCCATTCCATTTTTACATTCTAATATAAAGAGAAAGTATTGTGATGGCTCGAAGATTTGATTTTGAGATTTTGATGGATTTACACGCATTGAGGTCCCCTGAGTCCACAAAATTGGTTTTTTAAAAAATGTCTGTCTGTCGTCTGTTTGCAGTCGTCTGGGGCCTAAACTGCTACGAAGATTTGTCCCGAGGCGAAATCGAGAAATGAATTTGATAAAATTTCTCGAAAACGGTTACAACAATTTGTTATAAAAAAAAAATCTAAAATGTAGTCCGTTTAAATACGAATCTAACGATATGCCGTTTTCCTCGGAAAAATCCAGTATCTCAGAAAACAGCTGTAAGCGTGGACGTAGAGAGGTTGGGTTCGATTCCCCGTCCATGGAGAAGTTATTTTTGATGAAATGTTCAATAATAATTAAATGTACCTATGAAAACTAATAATTGGAAAACACTGGGCTAAGTAATAATTATGAACTCGTACATGAGAAAGTTTGAGTTGATTTTTTTATTGTGTGCCACAGGCAGAAAAGTGTGGGAAACACTGGTTCTATAGAGCCCAATCTAGAAGTCCAAAAATTCCTAACCACCTCTAACCACTTTTAACCACCTAGTACAATTTGCTCCTGTTCATTTAAGTTTTCTTTGTCATTCTATACTTATTGTTCCTAATATTTGCAGCTCTGTGATATTGATTTGTTAATGATAACAATAAACAATGACTTGTGATGAAATACTAATTGAATTATTTTTATTATTGTTTTGTTGGTACAGAGCAAATGATGTGAAAGCTGTGGTTTACATAGACCCTCACCAAGAAGTGAGAGGAAGAACTCCCGGAGTGGTGAGGAATCCAAACTACTATCACCAGTATCCCACCACCAGGAGGCCGCGACTCTTCAGACCAGACTCCGGCATCTACCAGGTATTCTGAAGTCTGATAAATATAATAACATCTTCAGTACAATACTGCAGCAGAGAGTTAGCGAAGAATCACCTATCACAAATCACAGGAATCATTTCTAAGAGACCGTCTTACAGTCTGTTTTCCTACAACGCGTCAAATGAACGCGGCTGCCGGGAATCTCGCAGGGATAACATACAATGTCTATTATTTTAAATCCAATCTTAGAATTCACATTGGGGTCCAGCATTAAGTATTGAAGGGCCCTACACACGATCGGCCCGACGTAGTGTGGTCGGGTGGCAGTGCCCACCCGACAGCCGACCAAGTGGGGCTAGTGCCTCGACTACACACCACCCGATTTCTCACCCAACCTGACCAAATTGGCCCAACCACCCGACCAAGTCAGATCGTGTGTATGGGCCTTTATAGTGTAACTGCCATAGCTGATGCTGATAACAGATACATATGAATATTGTCACAGCTCTTCATTATTTTAAAAAAATTACATTTGAAGCATCCATTATATATCCCAAAACTGTCCATGGACGTCCCATAGACGTTAGAAGGGCTGACATATTCGAGTGAGACATCCTCAAGCAAACATTCTACCCTCCACAGGATGTACCATTGCACCAAATGACTGGTCCGGTGGATATCCTAGGTCCTAGGGACTAAGTCATGTGACTTGGGAGGTTATCATCAGTGGGGTTATTATTTGTCAATACATTTCTGAATGGAGATGTCTGTATATTGACTTGTCCTGGAGGTAACAAATCAGTGTTGCCACTATTCACTACATAATGCTTTATTTAATTTGTTTGAATAATTGTTTTAATGAGGCGAGTACGGGAGTTAAAGAAGAACAGCTGGTAACCCCGGACTGCTGCTCAATGTTGGCGGTTCACTACGCCTCGGACTCCTCTAGGTTTAGGCATGCACACGGAGGCCACAGATCTCGCTACGATGGTGAGTCAGACAGTGAGTGTTCAAACCATCATCATTAATTACCTTAAGACATTATTCATTTTATCAATTTAATCTCAGAGAAGTGGTAGAGGGAACAATACTATAGAAAGGGGGTTTCAAAAAGTGGTCCATTACGCGACCCCTCTATACTTAACCTCCCAAGCGGCAGTTTGGTGAAACAGTATCGATGTCTCGATTAAATCTCGAAATTTATCTGATGTCAGCGGATAAGGAAAAGTATAATGTGATATTTTCTTACGACGTTTAATATTTTAATACAG
Source organism: Gerris buenoi (assembly GCA_001010745.2). Classification (NCBI taxonomy): domain Eukaryota; kingdom Metazoa; phylum Arthropoda; class Insecta; order Hemiptera; family Gerridae; genus Gerris; species Gerris buenoi. The sequence goes on along the minus strand of KZ651704.1, from coordinate 157,816 downwards.
TTTTCTTTTGAAATACATATGTACTTTATTGTTTGTTGTTAACCGTATAACTAAAGGCAGTTAATAACATGTAATAGTTCATAGATAACCAAAAGTAATCTTTTATACAACAAAATCGTCTTCTAAAGCAATCACGTCAGATTTTTCTCTTAAATATTTGATATTTTGACATATCGATAATAAAACAATCAAACAAAGCACAAGATGAGGTTAAAGGTTTTGTTGACAAGCGTCCGTGGGCACGTATGGACAAGGAATAGACCAATAAGACAAGGACCAGTGACCACGTGATCGTGCTGTTGTCACTTTAGTTCGGGTTGTGCTCGCTTGAGAGGTTTAGTATATGGGGGTAGCATAATGAACCACTTTTCAAATCCCATTACTCCCTCTACCCCTTCCTTACTCTGAGAATTTAATAAATATATTGTGTATGTCATTTATCTTGTCACTATTTCTTATCACTATTTGTATTATCAACTCTATATTCTATATTTATTTATATTTTTATCATCCTAGATTTTAATTATTATTTTATGAAAGTACAAATTACTAGGCTTTAGGCTTTACTGTGCAATTTGGATTTCAATGTTTATTTGAAATCCTTGATTTCTGTTTACTATTGCTGAAAATATCGGGAGTATTTTCAGCCATCTTATATTTTCAGCAATCTTGTATTTTCAGCAGTATTGAGAATCGTCTAAGTAACTCAAAAATTAATTGTCTGGGTAGAATATTTTTGTATTAATTGAAGCAAGCGTAAGCAGGTTTCTTACATTCATCGAATTATACATCCAGTCTGTCAGTGTGTAACGTTTACGTGTCCGACGATAACTTGACTAAAAGTTGAAGGATTGTTGAAAGTTGGTATTCGTGTTCGTTTCATTAATGCTCAGGCTAAGTTCGTTGGACAGCGTGATCCGTCTTAGAGTTCGAGCGCAACGCTCGCGTAAACGAGAGATTCAAATGTAAAATTGGAATTTCAGGTCTGGAAAATATTCTATCGTCACAATTCGATGACACGAACATTTTTTTTTTTTTTTTTCAAATTAAATTGTTTAGTAAAACCAACAGCGACACCGCTATAAATTAATAAAGACTATTAAAGAGGACCTAAACGTTTTAAGTAGGGAAAACAACGTTTTATAATTATAATTGTATAGTACTACTGGTAAGAGCACCTGTACGGATTAATAGGAGGTCCCGTGGTTCGATTCCCGGTGCGGGTGTGTATTTTTCTCTGTATGTCTCCCGTAGTTATTGATAATTGTAATTTGGATTATTTAAAATTTAATCTTTCCGTAGTAATAAAACTACAAAAAATTTAAAAATTGAATAAAACTTCATGTAACGTAGTACAGGTACTAATTGAGTACTTTACAATTATAAGCGTTAATTCTCGGTCTAGTTCTGTTGCCGTGAATATTTGGCTCTCTAGATTNTCTCTCCCCCACTACATGCCTCTCTACTGCAATCATCCTCTTTAACTATCAACTCAGCATGATTAACTATTATCTTAATATCTAATATATTTATTGCATTACGCTCGCTGCAATGACGAAGCCACGCGATTCCTATACTCTTTTTACTATTAGTATTAACTATTGACACTCAGATTGGCCAACCTAAATGAAGAAAAAAAAGGGCCAGTGTCATTTTTGTCTGTTTAGTTGGCCCAACCATCTACAATTCAAAATTCAGCGCTCTCATTGCACCCCTCTGTATTTTTGCAATTTTCCCGCACTGTTAAAAGTTAATAATAATTGTAAAAAGCTTATTATCGTTTTCCTGAAAATAATATTAAAAAAAAATAAATAAATAAAATCTTGATTTTGATCACAATAAACAGAATATTTTTAATGCATTGGTATTGGGGGGGGGGGGTTGATTGCACTAATTGGTTGATAACATTAACTTTGTAATTAAATTTAGTGGTGTCCACAGCAATAACAATTAATAATAATTAAATTGAGAATTATGCTGCAACAACAATTACATGATTTATGTTGATTTATTTCAGCAAATCACAGAATGGCTCACCATGGAGGGAAATTCATGGACTGGATACCACACTCTTGGAGCGGCAACTTAGAAGAGCACTTCAGAATGAGCAACGGTAACCTCACTATAATCACTCCTGGACTCTACTTCGTGTACGCTCAGGTTAGTCTATTTGCTGCTAAGGCTTTCAGCAAATAAATCAATTGTTAAAAAAACAAAAACAAAAAAACATTAATTGCTTTAGAGCTTACTAAAGGAAATGGAAGCAATGAACTTGATCTGAAGAACAAAATTCTTTATGTCTTCGAATTTACTAATACAAAAATTAAAACAGAAATTAGTTTCAAATATCAGAGAACATTTTTTGTTCACGTGTCCGTCTGTTGTTTAATTTTTTTGCAAACCAACCCAAGTAGCACAGCTGATCCAAAATACGTCCCTGGGATACCCTTTTGTCCAGATTTGATCCTGTCTATAATTGTTTATCCAGGGGTTCCCTTATGGTTATCCCGTTTTGGATGCCAGTTAAGGATAATCCGGATGATGGATAATCCGCCAGGATTGTCCAGATAAGGACATCCTAAGGATGTCTTATTGGGGATGTCCTATGGACATTGAGTTAAGGGTATCCTATGGGTGTCCTTAACGGGATTGTCCAATAAGGACATCTGATGTCCAGTTTTGAGTATCCTATGGATGAGTAATAAAAAACGTCGTATGCTCTGGACGTCCCGTGGAGGTTAGAAGGCCGGACATCGGGTCATGCGATTGGCGGAATTTTTTCGGAATATTTGTCGGAAAAACTGATGGCGCAAACCCGAACATCGTAGCTCATGACGTTTCGGAGCTTAAACACGAAATCGGTCTGTTGACGATAACTTCAGTAGGCTTCCTTAGGGGTATATATGTGTCCTATATGGTTGATTGTACCTATAATTTTTGAGCACAATCGGACAAGCGGTTTAGGAGATATTGGCATTTTAGTGTTTTTACTTCCATGAAAATGGGTGTAAATACTGAGTTCTCTATTGCTCACGTATTGACACCACAACATTTCATGGAAGTCATGTGTGGGATTTCCACACCGGTACTTAACATGAATTAAATTATGAATTAAGCAAAATTTAAAAAGAGTAGTCATAGATTTCTGACTGGGAATTTTTGAAATCAGAGACATAAAACTATTTCGATCTTCAAAACAATCACATATACGACCTCTTAAAGCAGCGCTTTTATGCATTTCTGAAGTGAAATTGATTATGAGGTGAATGTAATATGTGAATGTATTAAAAAAACGGCGATATTTTTTTTTACTCTATTGAGTCTGGTGGGGCGCTTGCCCCTTGTGCCCCCTCCCTCCCCTCCCTGGATACGCCACTGCTCTACTGTTGTTTTAATGAAGTAAATGTTGTTTCAGATCTACTATGCGGACGTACATGATACGAGTGGTTTCAAGTTGTACCTGAACAACGAAGCTTTGTTCCAGTGTTCAGTGACGTCCATCAGTTCCGAAGAGAAGATAAAGAGGAACTCTTGCTATACGGGCGGACTCACCAGACTTCAGAACCTCGACTCACTCTGGCTCAAAGAAATAGAAGGAGAACGATTCTCCGTCTTCGAACCCACCAAGAGTTTCTTCGGACTCTACAGAGTTGCCAACATTTGAACACAATAACTTTAATAACAAAGCAAATCGGTACTCTTTTAGTTTAGTATTCTCCTAAAAGGGGATATCCAAGTAAAAAAGAACACTTGAGGCAAAACTTTAGTTGAGTACCCCCTGTTAGAATTAAGACAGATGTATATTTACTCCAAAGTGCTCTGAGACAAAGTTTTATCACCCTTTTGTATATAAAAGTGATAATATCCCTTAGTCTACTAATTAACTATTAGGACAAGGCAATATTACCACTTTTATGTACAAAAGTACATAGGATTCCTTTGTCCAAAAGTACTTAGGAATAAATATCCCTTTGTCTTAATAGATAACTAGACTGAGGGATATTATTATATTGTAAGAGAGTTAATATTCCTTTCTTTAATTTTACACCCACCTAGGTCATGTCGAATTTACAATGAAATAGGGGCGTACCAAACTAAAAGAGTGCCAGCAAGTCCTCATTGAAAATTTTAAAATATATTAAAATGTGTAACAATTCTTGTTAGTTCGCAAAAATTTTGAAATGAAGTAGAATAAACAGAGGAATTTATCCATCACTTGATGTATAAATTAAAGGTTTGTTCCAACCACACTTCAAACTGGTTTGAAACTGTCCGACGCATGCATAACGGACCACAATTGATCGTTTTTTGCTAATGAGCATGCTTCGTACAGTTTGAAACTAGTTTTGAACTAGTTTTAAGTGTTGTTGGAACAAACCTTAAGTCTCTTCTAAATAAATAATAAATAATGTATCTTCCACCAAAATTATCTTTATACCACAAAAGACAATAGTGGGACACAACAACTCAAAGCACCTGATCCTTAATTTTTTTTTTTTTTTGTTTGTTTTTTTTTGTTTTTAGAATTTGAGGATTCAATTGCAAGAATATTGGTTTTGGATTTACCAATTTTTAATTATTAAATGAAAATTGGGTAAATCCAAAACTATAATTTTAAATTTTGACTTCTTGTCATATTTAATTATTTTAGACCAATAAATTATATGTATTATCTCATGAGGATTTGTTCAGGCAAACTTTATTTTCTACCAATATTATAAAAATTAAATTAAATTTCTTTGTACATAGTCCTTTGAAAGATTTATTATTCTTTCTTTTAAATGTTATTTCTTTTGACAATTTTATATTTAATAAGTTGTTAAGTTAAAGATTATTCCTTTTAATAATTAAGATTTTCTTTTAATATTTGAACTCAATTTAATTTAATGGATACAGATTTAAAAAAAAAAATTATTATTAACATTTTTGATTATTATTTTTTTTTAAATGGATTTAAGTCAATTTTTATTTATACGAATTTTTAACATTTAATTAAATTTTAAAATGAAATATAATTTTATTTGTTTCATAATTAATTGAGATTAAATTTAGAAATTAATCTATAATTAAATTGTATGTAAATGGTTAAGTACTTTATTTTTGCACAGAGCAAATTTAAAATATAATATTTAAGTAATTACAATTTATGGGGATTTTTGTTTGAGAATAGCTTGGTAATAATAATCTAATATTACCAATAATTGAACAGATCTGAATTTTTTTCTAAAAAAGTGGAATATTTAAAATCACTTAAGATCACACTGACATTATGTAAATGGATGATCTAAGTGTTAAAAATTGTTTAAATACAAAAAAAGGTGGGGCAGAAGATGTTGGGGCACAAGTTGGAGGAAGGCGCTATGGGAGGCCCTGATGGCTGCCCGGGTCGGAAAAAAATAGCCGTACCAGGCCCCCAGTGTTAATATAACTGTAAGGTAAACTGCGATGAGAAGAGACTGTAGGAATTTTAACCCAGACTCACCTAAACGGGGGCGGCGCCTAAAATTTGAAACTTTGTTTGGGTTTTGAATTTTAGCGACGCCCCCGATTGGGCTTCGGGGTCGAAATACCTACAGTGTCTTCTCCTCGGTTTACTTATAACTGCCTGGTACGCCCTTTTTTTTTCGACCCAGGCAGCCACCAGGGCCTCCCGTAGCGCCTTCCTCCAACTTGTGCTCCACCGTCTTCTGCTCCACCAAAATTATTTCAAGAATAATTTTAAACAATTACATTTGATTAATATTATATTATTTTATTGACTTTAAATTACAATTATAATTGACTCTGGTTAATTCCAGTGGTGCAGCTAGAGAGATGCGAGGGGCAGCTGCCTCGGGGAGCAGCATCATTGGGGGGGCCAAATTAAATTGGGCGTACTCATCGGAATTGTGTTGATCACTTGTTGTTTTGACTTAGTGGGAAAACGGAACTTGGTGCTTGGGCACTACAAGCACTAGCTAAGTCTCTGTTTTATTCAAGACTCAATAATACAATTACTGTTTTTGATATTTGGAAGCTGTTTGCTTAGAAGTGGTTTATATAGAAGTGGTTTATTTGGAAGTGGTTGTTTAAGAGTAATTTATTTGGAAGTGGTCTGTCCCTGGATACACCAAGTTGACATTACTCTTCTTGATAATTTTAAATTTATAATTAAACATTATTTCATCATCTTTTGAATTTCAAATGATCAAAAATCAACTGTGTAAATGAAAATAATTATAAAAGGAAATTTATGATGAAATTTAGGTAAAATATATTTACCCTGAGAATAATTTAAATCATTATTAATTATTGTAAATATTATATTTTTAAGGGATTTTAAACATAAATGAAAAACAATAAATGCTTAAAAATTGTTGTTTTTTTATTATTATTTTTAAATAATAAAAATATGTACTAATTTGTTTATTGATGTAGTATTAACAAAGATATATTATATTTATGTATAATGTTTACAACCTTGGTATTTTACAAAAAATACCTAAATAAAATTTAAAAAATTGAAATTATAATTTAGAGTTAAATTTATAAAACAAAATCAGATAGACATAGGCTCATTTTTAGAATTGAAGAACGGCAGCTTTCCACTAAAGTGACTTTATTGTACTAAGCCAGCTTACAACTTAGAATGGTCACCTTCAGCACCGCTGTATTCCCGGTCCTTCTTTAGATTGTTACTCCCCTATAACAACAAGTATTTTTTGTTAATTTATTAACAAATAATTCCTTAAGACAAGGAATATCACTCATCTGTTTTTATAAGGGAAGTAAAAGACTAAAGAAGAATATTCCGTTTACCTTCTTTAGCTTGTTACTCCCTGTGTTTTCTTTATAAGGGGAGTAACAATCTAAAGAAGTGCTGTATTCCCTATACCTTGGTTATTTGAGAAAACAAAAAGAATTCAAACAATCAAGAAGAATTCTAAGGTGTGACGACAGGCAATCAATGAAGAAGAAGTGGTAAGAAGTTGAAAGAAAATGCAAAAAAGGTGGCATGAACACATGCAGGTTCTAGTTCCAAAACAGAGTGACATAAAATAAGCCAATAATGGGGGCAAGGAGGTAAACATTTGAAATACACTAGAACCTCGATAAAAAGTGCCTCAAGGGGATTAGGGAAACAGTCTTGTGATCAATGTGCTCTTTTTGTTGAAGGGACATAATGTGTTATGGCAATCTCAAGGGGATTTGAAAATTGCACTTGTAATTGAGGTTGTCGTGTTATTGAGGGTCGTGTAAGCGAGGTTCTACTGTAGTGAGTGAAGGAGCTAAGACCTAAGGCAGGGGTTTAAATTCGCCTGAAAACAAAAATTAGTAGGAAATCCTGCTCCATACAATATAGTCAGTTTTAGTACATTTCTTGTAATTTTTTGATACTTTCCTTGTTTTCAAGTATTTGAAATGAATTTACATATATTTTATCTTTCATTTGTAAACATTGATGTAAAAGTTTTTATTATTTTTAAGGATAAATAGAAATTTATGAAAGCAGTTTAGAAGTCAATTTGATGAAGTCTCTTGCTTAATATTTTAAATTTGTTTATTGTTTTGGAATAAATGTTTTTAGAGGTGTTCCTTTGTCATGTATCACTATCTACAAGTTAATGTCAAATGAAGAGTTACGTAAGTAAATTTTTAAATTTTTTTAGGGTTATATTAATAAAAATTTAAAAAAAAAAATATGTAAAAGCAAAATTTCTTGTTCATGTTCAAGTAGCATAGAAGATTATTTAAATAACAAAATACCAAATAACTTACTAATTCCATGGCAAAAGGTTATTTAATTTATTTGGTATTTTTGGGTTCTAACATTTTCCCCTGATGTACTAGCATTTATCTAATATGTAATTATCTAATTGGCATATTTTTTTATAAAATTGATGGTTGTAAATATCAAACTGACTGATTTATGCCACCTGATATAACTAATTTTTAAATTGGCAGATTTAAATTATTAAATTAATAGTTTTAAATATCAAGCTGACAAATTTATTCAAATTGACTTTTGAACGTTTGATAAAATTAAACAAATATTTATAATAAAATAATTTAATAATAAAACATTTTTTTTATAAATATTTAATTTGAACATTTTATTAGTCAGTCAACTAGAAATTGTAGTTTTTGTTTAAATAATTTAGTCATTTTTGATTGATATTACCAACTTAATTAATTATATTTATATAAGAAAATTAAAATTTGTAAATTTTATTTATTTTTTCCTTTCTGTCTCTATTATTATTATTTTTTATTTTTTTTTTAATTT
>KZ651704.1:132267-146870 GCA_001010745.2 Gerris buenoi | reverse complement strand
GGGGGGGGGGTATAGTTCCTTATCTCTTCTACTCTATCTGATTGCTGCCACATCCAACTTTGCTCATTTTTCTAAAGGTCAACACCTTCCCCCACCTTAGAGCACTTTGGTGTTAATGTTAGGATCTTTGCTCCAACCGCATGACTTATTGAAAGTCCCCCCTCCAAAAAAAAAATAAATACCTATTTAACCCTCCATCGCTCCAACGCTCCGAGCGTTTAATTTGAATTTTTCTCAAAAATTTATAAATGTTGTGTTTATTTTACTTTTTACAGTGCCTTAAAGAAATATTTTGTTATTATTTTTGTCTGGTCTCTCTTTTAAGCTGGTGGATCTGATCTGGTTAGCCTGCTAGTTAAGACTTTACGCTCTGTCTAAGGCCTGCTACCTGAGCATGTGTATGATACCTCAACAGACAAAACTGTTGAGGAAAGCTCGCAAGGGATTATACACACACTCAGGTGACAGGTTTCAAACCAACTGTCGAGAATAGTGTCAGGCCTGCAGGTTCATATATTATACTCAGCTTTATAGAAAATATTTTATTTTATAAAAAATAAATAAAAATAATAATAATATAATAAGACAATAAGATTAATGATAATTAAGAACCATAATTAGTTATTAAATAAATTAATTGTTTTAATGAAAAACAATTTGAAGAAAAATTAAAACTATACATAATATAAATTATAATTAAAAAGTATGTCGTTTAAAAAGTGCGCCTTTGCAAAAAATGAAAAATGTATCTCTTCAAAAAAATTCTCAAATTCCATATGATTTTGGTTTTTAATTTGAAATTTAGATTGTTTAGATTATCAAGGGCGCACTTATTAATATTTTTTTAATAATATTAATTGTGTTGTACATATATAAATAAACAAACAAAGCTTATTGTTTATTCATGTTTAAATTATATTAAAACAAAAAGAGATTAATATTAATTGATTTGTTTGTTTTGGAATTTAATTAGTTTAAACAATTTAAAAATAAAATTTCTAAACTTAGTCGAAAGACAATAAATAAATTAAATGGAAAAAATAACTATATATGTAATGTATAAATTGAATTAATAAAACATATTACGAAAAACACTGTTTCTTTTCTTATATGCATAGGATATATAAAGAGAAAGTATTGTGTTGGTTTGAAAATTCTATTTTCATGGATTTACTTGTTTTAAGATCCCTTAAGCACAAAAAAATGGTTTTTAAAAAACGTCTTTCTGTCATCTGTTCAGACACGTGGTGGCTATCCTGGGCTTATTTTGATAAAAGCGAACAGAGAAATGAATTTTAGCAACAAAATAAGGGCACTACCCCCTGAAAACTCATGGAAAAAAAAAATTCTCGAAAACAGTTATGATGATTTCTTGAGAAAAATCTAGTGTCCGAGATATTGATAAAAATAAAAGTTTGTTGAAAATTAAAACCAAAAAGTCAACAATCATCTGCTGATTACTTTTTAAAAATAAATAAATAAACTAAAATACTACGGGGATTTTCTCAGTATCAACATCTGTATCAACGTTGCCATGGAAAAACCTGCTATGTGCAATTTCAACAATTTTACAGGAGAGAGGTAACAAAAATCTAACTACTATAGTGCGACTCAAAATGTTTCGATATTTAGGTTTAAACAGCCTTCAGCTTTATGCCTAATAGGATTTTTTCCCCATACAGACTTCAAATATGTGTTTTTTATTAATGCTTTATTAAATTAATTTTAAATAAAATAAATATTTTATAAAAAAGTTTTCGTTTGAAAATTCACATAGCTGAAAATGACGCCTGCGTCTGAAGATGAATTCATTCAAAATCTATTAAGAAATTCATATTCCAGGTTTTTTCAATAGAAAGATAACCTGTTTCCCTATAAACTTCTGAAAAATAAAACAAAAACCAAAAAAATTGCACATATCAGGTTTTTCCACGGCAACGACAATAATAATCTCTACCTAAATAATTTATACATAAGTGTATAATAAATAAAGCGNCTAATAACCCCCCTAAAACCCCAGTTTGTTGTTAATTGACAAACTTTTTCACTAGATTGTTCACTAGATTTTATCTTTCCTTTCTCCATATAAGACACATAGTATCCATTGAAGGGATTAGATAATAAGCTGGTGCTGTTAAAAATGCACAGGATAGTTGATTATTATCAGTTTTACCAGCCAGTAACTGGACGCACTTATTAGTGTTTAGGTTTAAGTCCTTTCTCCTTAGAAGACATGTGGAGTCGTTACCAGCTGAAGAAAGCACTAGATATTACTTCATCAGTGTCTGGTCATTTCATTCCTTCCTCCATGACGGTGTGATGATATGTTGTGATGCAGGCAATAAAGCACTGGGTAGTACATCATCAGTGTTACCCAGCCAGTGTCTGGTCGTTTTCATTCCTTCCTCTATGATGCTGTGATGTTAGAGAGAAAGCACTGTGTAGTACTTCATCAGTGCTACCAGCCAGTGTCTGTTCGATTTCATTCCTTCCTCCATGATGCTGTGATGTTAGAGAGAAAGCACTGGGTAGTACTTCATCAGTGCTACCAGCCAGTGTCTGGTCATTTTCATTCCTTCCTCCATGATGCTGTGATGCAGGCGATAAAGCACTGGGTAGTACATCATCAGTGTTACCAGCCAATGTCTGGTCGTTTTAATTCCTTCCTCCATGATGCTATGATGTTAGAGAGAAGCACTGGGTAGTACTTTATCAGTGCTACCACCCAGTTTCTGGTTTTTTCATTCCTTTCTTCATGATGATGTGATGTTGGAAAAAAGCACTGAGTAGTACTTTATCAGTGTTACCAGCCAGTGTCTGGGCATTTACATTCCTTTCTTCAGGATGCTGTGTTGTTAGAGAGAAAACACAAGGTAGTACTTCATCGGTGCTACCAGCCTGTGCCTAGTCATTTTCATTCCTTCCTCCATACAATAGAAATGTAGAGTCCTTAGAAGCAGTGATGATATGCTGTGATGAGGGTGAAAAAGCACAGGATAGTACTTCATCATTCCTACCAGCCAGTGTCTGGGCATTTTCATTCCTTCCTCCATGATGCTGTGATGTTGGAGAGGAAGCACTGGGTAGTACTTCATCAGTGATACCAGCGCAGTTTTATAGGTCATTTTCATTCCTTCCTCCATACAAGACATGTAGAGTCCTTAGAAGCGGTGATGATATGCTGTGATGTGGGTGAAAAAGCACAGGATAGTACTTCATCAGTGTGACCAGCCAGTGTCTGGATGTACTCACCAGTGTTTGGGTTCCATAATCTAGCAGTACCATCAGCTGATCCAGTCAGTACCAAGCGCCCATCCGGACTGAAACTACCCTGCAAACCATAAATGCTATATTTAATGAGGGCTGCAGTATTTTTGTAGGTATAGTTGTGTAAGCCTTTTGGCAGACCTAAGCCCTTAAAGAGTGGTTTTTCACCTTGATTTAGTATTCTTTTAAATTATTGTATTAATAGATTTGACAGGAATGGGCTTTAAGGTTGTGTTATTGGTATATGATGTTGACTTCTTCAAGGCCCTTACCCATCTGCAAGTCAAACAAATGGTTCGTGAAAATAAATTTGGAACAAACTTGCAGCTATTTATACTATTTCAACTACATTTATTCTAAAAAATAATTACAAGATAAAAAGAACTTTTTATATAATACGTTTTTAAATTTTCTGTCGACTAAATAAAAAATCAATTTGAAAATTTTCAAAATGAAGATTGTAAATATAGACATGTCGAACCAAATAAAAAGCTTGCGGATTTTTCCGAACTAACTTTCCATACAACAAAATTTGCTGACAACAAATTAAATTCTGCTGAAAGATGACTAAACGTAACGTATTAAAATAATGCATTGTCACCGTGTTCTGAGCTATTCTCAAAGTTTCAAATATCTAGCTACTCAGGATGTTAGTTAAAATTTGATTGCAAGATTTTTACTGGACAAACAAAAAACAAACAAGATAGCAAGCTGATAAAAACGTAGNCGTTACCTTTATACTTTTTTAAATGTTTTATTATTATACTAGGTAATATTAATAAAAAAATTTGTTCGTTAATTTTTTCTTGTTTAATAAGTAAACAAGAAAAAATCTTAAGTAAAAATTTGTTTGTATTTTAGTAAAGATGTGATTTAGGTAAAGTAAAAGTACAAATTTGTGCCTAATACAATTTATTCTATTGTTAATTTGACTTATATATAGGATTATTAAAAAAAAAATAATAATTTAAATACATGATCTCAAAAAATACTACTTTTTTATACTAAAACATTTCCTGTTAATAAAAAATTATATATTTAAAAAAGTTTTTGTTTAATCTATTTTTTCCCTAAAATTTCTGCCCCAAAAGAACATTTTGATTAAAGTTTTATTCAACAGCAAATAAATATACCTATCCTTTGATATTTGTTGGTTTTATTGCTCACATTAAAGAAAAAGTGATCAAATTAAATTGAAGTTCTTAATACTGCCACCAACTCTCATTACCGCAGAATAAAAAGAATTGGATTATCATTACCACCTCAGTAAAAAAAATCAAATTTGATTTTATGCGTCAAAACCATGATTTGAGCTCAAATTTAAGTCACAAATTATTAAATATGTGTTAGAGATTGCGTATAATCTATTTTTGAGCTTTTTTTGAGAATCACCCAAATATAAAATTAAGCCTGTTGCCACAGGCTTAGCGGCTCTTATATATTAACACAATATCAGTTACGTTAAATTTCTAAACAAAGATCTAATAAATAATATATAGAGGGGGGCTCTAGAAGTACAACATTGGGTAAAAAGTAGATGAGTTCCATACTAGGTTAATAGTTGTTTGATTCACTCTATTGTCAGATTCAAAGAATAACTTATGGAAACTTAATTCAGCAATAAATGAATGAATGAATAAATAAGTAAATGAATGAATAAATAAATGAATGCAACCTTAGATACTTCATCCCTGTGTCCGAGTAGAGTTGTGAGAAGGTTGAACTCAGGTATCGCCCAAATTTTAGCACTTCCATCGCCACAAGTAGTCAACAAGCGTCTGCTATCTCGGTCCAGAGATATATCTAGTACCTAGTTACATATAATCAATAATTAATTATTCTCTTTAAATTGTCATAAAAAAGTTATTTATAATTTATGTAGTAGTAGTATTAGTAGTCTAGTACTTCCTACTAGAACGGGTAGGACAAACCAATTGTTCGAACCTTGCAATTAGGCCATCTTTTAGGCCCTTTTTACGCCCCGCAGTTGAGAATTCCAGCCACTTCACACATCATTACATTTGTACATTGTACCGCCGAAGCGATTATGAAGTGATCAATAGTAAGCCATATAAATCAGAGCGTCACGGCGAGGAATCGAACCCCATCTCGCTCCACTTATGATTCAGTGATGGCCAAGCAGACGGGGTTTCACATCGCCATGCTGGACATTTTTTGCCGGTGAAATTTTGGCGCTAAAAACGCAATATTGGTGGGAAAAGCACAGTAATATTAAAAAAAATATGAGTGAGGCTCTCACGCATTAGAAGTGAAACTTGAGTTCTAGAATGCATTGCTCTCTTTCATTTTTTGACGAATTTATTATTTCAAGATTGACAAAAATGGTTGTGGGAAATTTAATTGAAAAAAAAAATAAAGAATGTTTATATATGTGTATATAACATTTATACCATATTATCATTTATACTAGTGGTTCTTAACCTTTTGGTAACCACGGCCCCCTTAAAATCTCCAAATATAATGTATATAGTACCTAAATACCTTTCGCGGCCCCCCTCGAAATGATTTGTTATTGCTGCGATAAGGCAACCACATTTATTCCAACAAAAATTACTGTAAGGCAACCACATTTTATTTCAATAAAAATAAATATTTGTTTTGATTTGAGGTCTTTAAATAGATAAAATAACTCATTCAAATTAATTTAATTAGTTTTTATTTTTTTCTTGTAAGTATACAATTAAGCCCGTTGTCATAAACCCAAACAATAATCTAATTATACTACATCTAATATTACGGTTATATACCAATTTTGTGTAGCCTCGAATTGGTAATATAATCGGAGCAGTGGATAGCGCGTTTGCCTCATATACCGGAGGTCAGTGGTTCGCATCTCACCTGAGTGATAGATTTTTTACAGATAAATCTTTCACCAGGATTAGTCTCGGAACAAAACTTCCGTTTCATTTCTTCCGACACACAATTTTCATTACAATTGATCTGTAAAAATGTTGGAATCTTGGACGAGTTTCGAATCGCAAACTTCGTTACATGAGGTCCCCTTAAGAAAAAATTCACTCTACCGCCGCCAAAGAAGTTACACTTCAAAAAGGTCATATATATATTTATGGTCTACTCTTCAGTAGCTTTCATTTGATACTTATCATAAAAATTAACATGTTTGACTCACTACACACGTGCGGACACAAAATGTGCAAATTATTTTTTACTAAGTTTTTATTAGCTTGCTTTCTTGTTAGTTTGTTTGTTTGTCCAGTACAAATCTTGCAATCGATTTTTAACTAACTTCCCGAGTAGCTAGAACACGATGACAATGCATTATTTTAATACTTATAGCCATCTTTCAGTAGAATTTAATTCGTTTTCAGCAAATTTTGCTGTATGGAAGTTAGTTCGCAAAAAATCCGCAATTTATTTAATTTGTTTTGACATAAGCCATGTTTAGAATCTTTATTTTGACGGGTTTCAAATTTATGATTTATGACAGAAAATTTAAAAACGTAGTATATAAAAAGTTCTTTTTATCTTGTAATTATCATCATTTACTTGGTTTCTCACCTCTAGCCATCTCTAACCACCTGAAATGCCCAGAATCATTTCAAATTACGTGAATGCTACTATAATAAGGATTTTACCTCATCGGACATGGTGATTGTGGAGAGACAAGAGAATGTCCTGAGGTCCCACAGTTTGACTGAGCAGTCGAGCGAACTCGTCACCACTTGGTTCGAGTCACTCGTATAGAGGGCGCTGCTTATCTCTGCCGAGTGTTCATCCAGAGTCACTGATAAACTAAAACATCATGTATCATAATGTTAGTATGTAGTTATACTAGGCATTGTGTGGATCTATCATTGAAGCAAGCATAATAGTATATTACGCGTCGAGTGTGGAAAGTAGCATTTTACATGCGAGTGTGGAGTGTGGAGTTTACACCCGAGCGATAGCGAGGGTAGTAAAACCACACGAGCAATGCAAAATGCCGTTTTCGCACGAGTTCCGTACCGTACTTTGTCTATGATTGTATTAATGGGCAATTAATACAGGTGTGTAAATAATCACTTTCTGCGAATCTAAACAGAGATACAATGTTTATATTACGTATCAATCGTAGATAAAATCATTATACTAGAATGTAACTATTGGTAAAAAGCTCCCTATGATGGTACCTTCAATACCTCCTATGGAAGAATATGTTGAGTTGAATGTTGAAATCATAAATTCATTATTTCATTATTATGCCAAGATCATTTCAGACCACTCTCGAGTAGATGCATATCAAGTACAATTTGATTAGGAGCGGAAGTGATATTTTACCTTCTAGTTCTTACATCCCATAGTTTGACAGTGTAGTCAAAGGAACCTGTCATAACCTGACTTCCATCTGAATTAAACCTTAGAGACACTACTGCGCCATCATGACCTTCAAATACACCTACAGGACAACCTGTAACAAACCATAATTGTAATTTAATATGTAGGTAATTATAGTAAGAGCAGTAGTGAAAGGAACATGTTACCAACATGGTATCAGCTAAATTGGTTCAATACATGTTTGAAAGTCATAGTCATAAGTCATAACTGATAACTGAATAGGTTAGATCTCCTACTATCTTAACTAGTGGCTAGGCTTCCACGGGTGGTTGCCAAATCCGACGTTTCACATCCACTACTGGAAGCGGAAGCGGAAGCATCTTTGGGGTGTGGTGTTGTACATTGTGCTGTTGACTAGAAGCAAGCACAAGATATTACTGACGACTGGAGAGAAGAACTGCGTATTTATACGGGTTTTCTAGACCGTAGATTGTACCTGGATTTCCAGGGGGTTCCTTTACTCGGGGTGATCCTTCGTTGGGACGATGAAATCAGGCTGGTGCTGCCTTTGTAGATGTTTCCTATTCTTTGCAGGGCAGCTGATGAATGAAGTCGGGACCCGAGTAAAGGAAGCTATGGGAAATACAGGTACATTCCACGGTCGAGAAAACCAGTATAAATACGCTGTTCTTCTCTCCAGTCAACATCACGATGCACCATATACCCCTGAAGATGCTTCCAGTAGTAGAAGAGTCGTACTTTAACCCCTTCGAGACATGGTTGGCCTGACGAACTCGCTGGCTCCAGACTGTCCGGTCCTCCGTCCACTGGACCCCGGCTGCCAACATGTCTCCCTCAACCGCATCCCTCCATCGCACCCTAGGTCGTCCCGGAGGACGTATGAGTCCCACAGGTCTGCAGTTGAAGGTCCTTCTTGCCATCCTTGTCTCATCCATTCTCCTCACGTGCCCATACCATCGTATACGCATTAATTTAATATGTGTTGAGAGTGGAGGCTCCAGATACAATTCCATCAATTCTTGGTTTGTCCTCATTCTCCACTCCTCCCGATCCCTGAATGGCCCAAAAATTCGCCGCAGGACCCTCCTTTCAAAAATGTCTAGCCTTGCGCAGGACTCCTGCGTGAGGGACCATGCTTCGCTACCGTATGAAACCACTGGGCGGATCAACGTTTTATACAGCAAAAGCTTTGTTGTCCTAGTCAGGTTCCGGCTTCTCATTAGCTTGCTTAATCCGAAATAGGCACGATCTCTAGCTGCTATCCTAGCTTTCACTTCTACTGCCTCCTCGGCCAACTTTGTCACTGTGGACCCTAAATACTTAAAATGTTCCACCACCTCAAAATCTCAGCCTTCAATGCTACATTGGTGTCTTCTTCTCCTCCTAGACATAACCATAATCTTTGACTTACTGTCATTTACTCTCAGCCCATGCTTATTAGCTTCTCTCTCTAGGCACTTAAAGGCCTCAACCATATCTGTTCCTGTCCTTCCGATGATATCTAGGTCATCTGCAAAACCCAGGACAAGTCTCGCTTTAGTAAAAACTGTGCCCGTCCTAACATCTAGTCCTGCATCACTCATTGCCTTCTGGAGCACTATATTAAATAGGAGTGGTGATAATGGGTCACCTTGTCTTCGCCCACAGTAGACAGGGAAGCTTTCCGTCAGTGACCCACCAACTTTTACTTGACTTGACGTTTTACGCATTACCAAATTTGTCAGCCGTACAAGCTTCTTGGGTATACCCAGTTCCAGCATTGCTTGATATACCGCTGGCCTAGCAACACTGTCATATGCTTTCTGGAAGTCTACAAACATATGCCAGGTGGTTATATCGAATTCCCATGTTTTCTCCATTATTTGCCGAATTGTGAACAGCTGGTCTATGGTCGACCGGTTCGCCCTGAACCCACACTGGTAGTCCCCTAATCCCTCTTCCGCATATGGGATTATCTTATTGTAAATCAGGATGGAGAGCACTTTGTAGGCAACACATGTCAAGCTAATTCCTCTGTAGTTCTGGCACTCCGTTCTATCCCCTTTCTTATGCAAAGGAATTATTATGCTTTTTTCCCAGTCTTGAGGAATACTCTCTTCTTTCCATACCTGGGCAATAATCTCGTGAAGATCGCCGAGAACCTTGTTTCCTCCTTCCTTTAACAACTCAGCTTGAAGGCCATCCACTCCTGCTGCCTTATTCCTTTTAAGAGCTTTGACCACTTTATTGACTTCTTGACATGGTTTTTACTAACTGGACAACTAAGTTTCTACTATCTTGGTCTGTAAACAAGAGCTTGTTAACCTCTGTCCAGAACATGACTTTTAGGTTTCTGTACAAAGTAAAAAAGAAACCTTATATAACGGCTCTGTCTGTCTGTCTGTCCGTTGGCTTGTTTCAATTCATAAACTACAATAGCTAGAAACATGAAATTTGGCACACTGGTACATCTCGGTATTTTAGACCACTGGACATATTTTGGAGTTTTTACACTTAATATTTCCAAGATGGCGGCCCGGCCAATATGGCGGGTGACTAAAAAAAGGTTTTAAGTTTCCATGGCATGTTATACATCAATTTAAAGGTCTTGAAGAGTAGAAAAAAAAGTAGTAACTATTAAAATAACACACGTAATATTTTCAAGATGGCGGCCAATATGGCGGCCAATATGGCGGATGACTAAAAAAAAGTTTTTAGTTACCATGGCATGTTATACATCAATTTAAAGGTCTTTAAAGTGTAGAAAAAGAATATGCATCTATTACACTTAATATATAAACTTAATCGTACAGAAACCGGCGATTATATAGCCTCACGTACTTACGTGAAGCGCGCCTTACTTGTTTACTCTGAAACATCAGTATTTTTTACATGTTTTTATTGCATCATTATACCTTTAATATAGGACATGCATGTTAGGAAACATAAATATTGACTTTTTTAACCATCCCCCACTTTGAATGATATTTACATCTAACTGCATCCTTCCAAAACAAAAATTACCGCTGAAACAACAGTAAAAATTGCCACTAAAGTGCAGGCATAACGGTAAAAAAAAATACAAGTTATGTGATTTGTGATAAATGTCGGTAAAGAGCACTGTCACTAAAAATAACCTAACCAAATATGGAATACCAGTACATATTTGACGGATAGAAGTTGACAAAAAAAATGTATACCTGTTTCTAAATGATAGAGCCTTGCTGTAGAGTCCATAGAAGAGGTACCTATGAGGTTTCTCGTAGGTTGAAACGTGAGTCCAGTTATCTCAGCTTGATGACCCCACAGTGTCTTAAGACATTCGCCACTCCGACTATCCCATATCTTGGATGTTTTATCAAACGAACCTGTCAGCACCAGCTTACTGTCACAATAACGCATGTAAGTCATGTTTTATCATTTATAGCAAGAGAAAGTTATGTGGATATTTAGTAGAGATAGAGATAACTGCACTTACTACTTTAGTAGTGAACTTGAGTAGAGATAAATGTCTTAAACGAACTTAACACTTACTCAGATGGGTTATTGAAGTCAACGGTATAAACAACGTTTCCATGGCCTGTGAACGTGATAAAGTCAATACCAGTTTCCACATCGTACATCCTGCATGTTCTATCGTAACTCCCTGTAAGACATCTGCAAACAGTCCAACAGTTCTTTTACAATTTGCAAATAGCAGAATGCAAAATAATTGAAGTGTAATTCACG
The DNA here is from genome assembly GCA_001010745.2 of Gerris buenoi. Classification (NCBI taxonomy): domain Eukaryota; kingdom Metazoa; phylum Arthropoda; class Insecta; order Hemiptera; family Gerridae; genus Gerris; species Gerris buenoi. The sequence goes on along the minus strand of KZ651704.1, from coordinate 135,578 downwards.
CAGTTTTATCAGGTGAAATGGCACTAAATCACACAAGTTCCAACCAAGCAGTGTACCGCCTGCGAGATAGCCACACGCCACGGTCATGCGCAATGGATTAAACCCTTAGAATCCGACTTGTGACAGAGTTTTCGACATGTTCCATCCCACTCATGGATCATTTGTGAACCGTTTATCGTACGGTGTCAACAATCGCCACTTTTCAACAGGAAGGTTAGGTTTCTTTGGATGATTTTAATACGGTTCGAAAGAGTCACAAGTCACAAACCTGTTGAGTCACAACCTGACAATGATTTTTTTACAGTGTAAGCGCATGCGCATAAAACCTTTCCTAAACGATCCACGGAACCATGCAAAGTAAGGTACAAATAGGGGGGGTTGGAACATACCTTATATTTGGTGCGTATAGGCTTCCGCGGGTAATCGTAATAAAGAGCTTGCAGTTTTCCGGTAAAATCTGCGTTACGATGAGATTGAAGTCGAAGTCCGAAGTTTCGCTTCCACTACTTGAATCATTTGCAGGGGTGTAGGGTGTTTACTTGGAGTACGTCTTGTTTTTGTTGTTGCTTCAAGTAAACACCACGATGCATCACACCCCTGAAGATGCTTCCAGTAGTGGAAGCAAAGCTTCAGACTTCACCCCCTTCATGACGTTGATTTTACCGGAAAACCAAACCTTATATTATTAATCTAATCATGCAGGAGCAAGAGTAGATATAATATGAATACTGTGGAAGTTAGAGCAAAGATGTTATATAATAGAGATAGAACGTTAAGAAGGGGTTTGAGGCAAAAAAGTGACCCCATGGAGGTATTGGTAAAGTAAGAGAAATTGGAGAAAAAAAGCATACTGCGCATGCTCCGTGACCTTTTACTGGGACAAATTACCTTCTTTGATAGTTTTAAGGTTACCTCTGGTTAGTTTTGAATCAGGTTATGATAACCTGCCACACGTTTCTTGGTAACCTATAACCAAGAGGAAGGTAATTTGTCCCATGGAGGTGACATTTTACAAATCTCCATGGGGTCACTTTTTTTCCGCTTCCCTCTATCTAGTTTATATAACATCTTTGAGTTAGAGTGAACAGGTTAGAAATACTTTCCAGGATAGGTTGCAATTTGTTTAGCGGCTACATTTAGAAATACTTTATAGGTTAGGTTGCATTTTTCTTTGCAGTCTAGGTTAGAATTGCTTTTGAGGTTATGTTATTTAATTATTGGTGTTGTAATTTACTATTTATTTAGAGGCCCGTGGTTCAAATCCCGGCGCTGGAGTTTATTGCTCTCTGTATGTTTCCCGTGGTTAAAAATAATTATAATTTGATTTGAATTAAAATTTAATCTTTCCGTAGTATGAATACTACTAAAAACGTAGAAAAGAAGTTAATCCAGTCGACAGGTATAAAAAATAAGGGTCTACCAGTCTACCTTGCAAAAGGTCATAAAAAACTTTTTTCTTTCTTTTTTATTGTATGTACCTAGACAATTGTTAAAAACCAAAGTTTTCGACCTCCTAGACCCTGTGCTAACCCAGAGGGGGTCCAAAATACGCGAAATTTTAGTGTTTTGTTTAGTTTTTTCTTTATAACTCATTACCTATATTTCCTGAAAAAAAGTGTTCGTATCTTTCTTGTAGAGCACTAAATTTGCAACAATTTTTATATACCACATTTTTTCCTAAACCTTGTACTTTCCGAAATATAGAGCTTCAAAGATACAATATATTTTTTAAAAATATAAAAAAATAACATCTTTTCTGAGGACGAAAGATCTATTTTTGTTATCCCTCCCCCACACAGTGATTTTTTGGGTAAATCCTACCTATGGAAATAGAAATAACCACCACTAACCTCCGCAACTTGGGTATGCTGTTATTAAAATAAAAATATTGCATCTTTAATGTTCTATATTTCGGAAAGTATAGGGTTTAGGGAAAAATGTAAAATATAAAAATTGTTCCCAATTTAGTGCTCTACAAGAAAGGATGAACAAAAAACCCCGAAAATGTAGTTTATTGTTTGTTAGTGGCGGTTAGCATTGGTTACTAGTGGTTAGTAGTTGTGGTTAATGGTGGTTATTTGTACTTCCATAGGTAGAATATACCCAAAAATCTAACTGGGAAAGGTGGGATAACAAAAATAGACCCCTTTCGTCCTCAGAAAAGATGTTATTTTTTTTGTTTTCAAAAAAATATTGCATCTTTGAAGCTCTATATTTCGGAAAGTATAAGGTTTAGGAAAAAATGTGGTATATAAAAATTGTTGCAAATTTAGTGCTCTACGAGAAAGATACGAACACTTTTTTTTCAGGAAATATAGGTAATGAGTTATAAAGAAAAAACTAAACAAAACACTAAAATTTCGCGTATTTTGGCCCCCCCTCTGGGTTAGCACAGGGTCTAGGAGGTCGAAAACTTGGGTTTTTAGCTAATGCCTAGGTACATACAATATAAAAAAATAAAAAAGTTTTTATGACCATTTGCAAGGTAAAATGTACTTGTCGACTGGACTAAGTTGTAATTTACTATAAATGACTACTCTGATGACTACTATAATGTTCTGTACTTGGTTCCAGAAGCGTTGAAAGCGACATTAGTAAGCGGCATTTCATGTTTTTTAAGAGCTTTGTGCCAGATAAACTTGGACGGACATCTTGGAAAGAGTTTCTCTTGAAGCTTCCTCAGTGAACAAACGATCTGATCTCTGATCCGAATAGAAACTAAAGGATCGTTTGAAAATAGATCGCAGCACAGTCGGTGAATATCTGTACTGTAACAATAAATAAAAACGCAAAGTTATAATTAAAAGAGAAATATCTGCGGGGATAGGCTCAACTACGATCTACTTTCCTTTTCCCGCTGATATTTTAATAAACCTACTCTCTGTTCTGCCTTACAGGCTTTCCTCTTCTCGGACGAATATATATATCTCCCTCTCCCTCACTCCTCACTATGTCTACACAGTTTAGCCCAGTCAAATTAGCCAAAATAGGAGAAAAAAATCCCGAAGTTTTGAAACTTGGCAGAGTTATTGATTTGAGTGTCCTGTACAACATACTAAAAGTCCCCGATGGTGGGGGGCGAGCGCGAGGTGGGGGGGCCCCCTGAAGGGCCATTTTTTCAGTTTTTCTCAATTATCTTCGAAAATATTGAGTTTAGCGAAAAACTAGTTATGTACAAAATTAAACTAGAGTAAATTATCTACCAAAAAGGTCCTATTCATTTTTTTCGTAGTGTCAATAGTTTTGGAGATAGAGGTGGGGGAAATATTTGGAAAAATTTAAAAATTGGGTTTTATGGTTTTTTAAAACAA
>KZ651704.1:111123-123968 GCA_001010745.2 Gerris buenoi | reverse complement strand
AATACAAAAAAAAAACTAACTAAAAACTAAACTAACACAATTTAACAATTATAGACTAATTAACAAAAACTATAAATGTAAATAAAATTACAATAAAAGGTGAAAAAAGGGGGAAAACAAGTGGTGCCTGGGAAAAAACCTTATAAAATGAGAAAAGTTTGACATTTTAGTTGAGGTTCTTGCCACATGGAGCGCTAAAATGACAGTTTAGTGACGTCATATCGGAATTGGTCCATTAGAAGTGAAACTTAAATTCTAGAATGCATTGCTGTCTTCCATGTTTTTAAGATATGGTTATGGGAAAAAAAATTAAAAAAAAGTTAAAAAAAAAAAAAATTAAACTGACGAACTTTCATAAACATAAATAGAAATATTGCAACGCTATGGAAACCACTTTTATTCCAATAAAAAAAAAATGTTTGTTTTGATTTGCTGGTATTTAAATAGATATAATACAATTAATCTGTAAAAATGTTACACTTGGACAAGTTTCGAATCGCAAACTTCGTTACACGATGTCACTAAATGAAAATATTTTCTCTATCGCCGCCAAAGAAGTTTGACTTCAAAAACTTTTATAACAATAATTTTAATTAAAACAGAAACTGTAAAGTACAATAGATCAACTTTTTATAACTAAATTAAACATATTTGAACCTTGAACTTTTCTGAAAATACAAACAAGATGAATATTATTTTTTTGGGGAAAGTATCGAAACTTTTCTACCAGTGCCTTTGGCCTTTGTTCTTAAGTGTACGCATTATAAATTATTATTATAAAATATTATAATAAGTAATTAAGGAAAGTTACAAAAGTATTATAACTGATTAATTAAAATTGATACGCCGATACCCGTACATGATTTAACTTTTATATTTTTACTCCAAAAGCGGCGAATAATAGGGGATGCTCTAGCCCCCCCTTGCCCGGATTGATGGACGCCCATGGTATGTCTGCCTTTAGTTCTATTTGTTTTTTTAACTTTAACTAGTAAGTTATCTTCAATTTTTTAAATTGCAATTTTATTATATTGTATAATTATGTATTATCACTATTTATTTATCTTTTAATGTATAAATCTCGTAAATTGTAAAGTATTTAAGTATTGGCTATCATGGGAATAACCTTCTTGATGGGTTATAAGGTGAACAAAAACAACAAGGACGTAAATGTTTATTTATTTACTTATTATTTCTTTTGACAGTTGGACCTGACTTGATTCTCGACCAAAGTATTTACAATTAGAGCCTGTCACTGTGATTGTTTTCGTGGCGTATCTTGTATTGTTTTGCCGGTGTTTGGATTCGGTTTAGTGAGTTAGGCCGGTTACTCGAGTGTTGTCGATGGAGACGGACGAAGCGGTTCAGTCGACGAACGACGACGCCAGTGAATGCAAGCGATGTGCTGTGAAACTGGGATACTGGGAGGATAAGTACGTACCCATCTTGGTGCGTGGTACGGAGAGGAAGCCTCCGGAGATCAACAGAGGTTACTTCGCCAGAACAGAGGGTGTGTCCGCACTAGTCAAGAGATTCCTAAAGGTACCTAAATCCTTCTTACATTAACCCCATTGCTCTTTATTACTCCCTCCAATGTCTATAATAGCATCTCAACAAGTTCGGGATTACCTCTTACTCCTGGAAACTTGGCTCAAGTGTGTCATTCATTTGTCCCGTAGTAAACTAGACTAAATATCCCTTTGTCCTAATAGTTATTTACTTTGTTACTTACTTATTCCTCGGCGCTACAGCCCATTTAGGGCCCTGGCCGCCATAACAACTCTGTTGAATTTAATTTATATCTCACTCACACTAGGTTTGTTCCAACCCTGCTATTTGTACCGTCCTTTGTATCGTCCCGCAGATCGTTCGGGAATCGTTTAGGACAGGTTTTATACTCATGCGCTAACATTGTACTGTAATAAAATCATGTCAGGTTGAAACGAGTTTAGGACTATAATTCGCACTGTATTAAAAACATTCAAGGAAACCTAAAAGTTTGAGAACCTTCCTGTTGATATTCGTGACGATTGACATAACTGCGCATGTCATACAAACCAGTACTTGGTATTGTGAACGGTTCGCAAACGATCCCTGCCGGGGTTGGAACAGTTTGGTGTACGGTACGAAACACTCTCCCAAGTCAGGTTGGAACGGCTTTTATCTATTGCACATGACGATCCCGCGGACAGTGCAGTGCTTGGTTGGAACAAACCTATGGTCAACTCTTTATTGAGGGTTTAGTGGGAGTTTGTTTTTGTTATTGTTTAGATCTGTCAGTGTGACATTTATCTCTGTTCTCCTGTTCTATGTGTTTATTAAATTCACGTATTCGATTTACGTATTATGTTTATATTCTTCTTGTTAGAAGGTCCATTATAAACTAACAACTTATAACTCGCTAATCCTCTCTATCTTGTGCACATCTCCTCCAAGAGCGCACGCCCAGCCTTCTCAGGTCTCTTGGACATCCTCAAGCCACCTCTATCTTGGTCTCTCTTGGGCAACATGTCCTAGCCAGAGGATCCTTATTTACTTTGTTAACAATTCTAATTTTCAACATTTTATGGATATCAATATAGGTGGGTAAAAAAAAATAAAAGAGAACTTCTTTATCAAAGTCAACAGCGCAGTGCGATGTTTCAAGAAAGATGCGGCTGAAAATCTCAATAATGCAGTCGAGTCTCATTTAGTCACAAGTCTGTCTGTCAATCAGTCCAACATTTTTGAAAAACTAATAATCTTAAAAAACTAATATCTTAGAAATATGGTGATGGTAAATCAACTTTTTTTAAATGTTTTTGTTCAGATTGGAGGAGAAAACAGTCAGATCGTGAGCTTGGGAGCTGGTTTCGACACTCTGTACTGGAGACTGAAAGACGAGGGTCATAAGATGAGTAACTACACTGAGGTGGACTTCCCGACCGTTACAGCTAAGAAATGCTTTGCTATCAAGAGAAGCAAAGACCTGCTTGAAGCCATTGGATCACCAGGTATCTACTATAGACTTAAATGAGTAACTTAAATTAGTATTGTAGGATGGAGACAGAGCAGAGAAAAATGTACTCTGTGGCCAGGGCTGAGAAAAATCACTTAATTTAAAATTACAATCAAAAGTTTTTTTTGTCTCTGAATTCTAAAATTTCCTGGACTCTGTTTTTGACTTCAGGTAACATGTTTGGGTCCAATGTTTGACTGGCAATATTAAAAGAAACTAATTGTCCAGTTTTGATTAAATTTACATGGTAGGTCACAATTAGCCCATTAATTTCAACTTTCTTTGTCCATTACTTTCTCTTCTGCTTTTGAAATTTTTATGTTTAGGCTGTCCTACATAACTCGAAAAGCGTTACTAAAAAACGTTACCCGGTGTATCAAGGAGTTAGAAAGATATAGGAGGCGTGCACAGTCTGTCTCCAGCTGTAGGGCCCCTCTCTACCGCGCTTCCTAAGGCCGAAGAAAGTCGAAAAGATTTATATGCTATCAGGGAGTTAGGAAAGTATAGGAGGTGTGCTATCAACTCTCTGCCCTCTATCGGCATACCCCTACCACCATTACACCATCCTTGCCCTATCCCGCTTCTCACTCGGGAATCATCGGGTCCGCCCTTCTATTGCTCCTCTACATCTTTAAACTCGCACTCTTTTACTATCTAGTCCTCTTTAATTATTACGAACCAACATAAGAACTCATCCTAAATATAACTAATTTATTTTTTTATGAAATTAATAATAATTAGATCACTTTGTTGCAAAAATCAAACCAACCGCCTTCAATTAAAATAATACTCAGAGTATGTTCTAGATTTTATAATTTTCTACGAAAATATATTTCAGTGATTACTGGGCTGATAGACAATGCTCTAACACCGGGTAGCAAACCTGGGGACAATATTTCATGTTGCTAGCTTACGCAGAGGCATGAAAATGTCTCACTGTTTTGCGGACTCGTATGCAACAAGTATTTTGATTTTTTTTTAATTTTTTTTTTTTATCTCATTTGAAACAATTTATATTAAATTTTGATATTGATATTGATAATGATTGTTACTGTGTGTTGAGCAGACAGTGATGTGCGCCTGAGCAGTACAGAACTGCACAGTTCTAAGTACCACCTGGTCGGTGCAGATCTGAGGCAGACTAGCGGGGTGTCGGCCAAACTCAAGGAGGCAGAGGTAGCGTTCGACAAGCCGACGGTGTTCCTAGCTGAGTGTGTCCTTGTCTACATGGAAGTGTCAGCAGTCGTCAAACTTCTCTCCTACCTTGTACAGAACTTCACCAACGCACTGTTTGTTAGCTATGAACAGGTAATGTAGATAACTTTTATCGGCACTTCTTTAGATTGTTACTCCCCTTTATAAAGAAAACTGAGGGGAGTACCAATCTAAAGAAGGTGTACGGAATGTTCTTCTTTAGACTGTTCTCCCCTTATAAAAAACAAGTTTGATACTCCTTTGTCTCAAAGTATATTGGACTAAACATCACTTTGTCTTAATAGTTATTTAGTCAGTCATTTATATGCTAAAATAACATAGGGGAGTAACAATCTAAAGAAGTACAACTTTTTTTTATCAGATAGTCAAAAATATTTTTATATTTGTTATCCTCTTTTTGTTGGTGTCTTTTAATTCCTGATCATCTCAACTTTTGATTATAAAAGAAAAAAAATCGGTCCGAGATAACTCAGACAAACTTTCTCATATACGTGCATTTAATTACAATTGGAAATTTCATCAAAAATAACTTCTCCCGGGTGGGGAATCGAACCCGGGCTCTCTCCATCCACGTTTTTAGCTATTTTCTCAGGAACTAGATTTTTCCCGGGAAAACGGCTTATATCATTAGATTCGTATTAAAATTTACTACATTTTAGAATTTTTTAATCAAAATCGTCGGAACCGTTTTCGAGAAATAATTTTTTTCGTGTTTTTTCAGAGTTTTTGGGGGGTAGCGCCCTCAAATTTGGAGTTAAAATTCATTTCTCGGTTTCGCCTCGGGGTATGATTTTTCTGAACGTGTATGCCAAATTTCATCAAAATCGGCCCAGTAGTTTAGGCTCCAGGCGTCTGCACAGACAGACAGACGACGGACAGACATTTTTTGACTCAGGGGGCCTCAAAACGTGTAAATCCATCAAAATCTCAAAATCGAATTTTTGCGCCATCACAATACTTTCTCTTTATATGAGAAAGTAAAAAGGCATTGGCCACTTAACACATTCACTTGATGTAATGAATTAAAAGTAAGTTTTTTCTACTTTTTTACTGGAGGAATATACACATAACCATACATAACCTCTTAGAATCAATGTGCTTCTTTATTTCAACTGTGAAAATAAATAAATAAAGAATAAAACAATGATGATTTGCAACGAATAAATTAATCTAAAGAAACGAACGCAAGGAGATGGAATGATTAAAAATACCCCCCCCCCTTCCCCTTCCCTATGCTTTCAGAGAAACTCTGTCAAAGTAGCAAATCGGAACAAAGCAATATAATAGTTTATGTAATCATATTTTACTTACAATTTTATTCCAATTTATTTTATTAGTTTGTTTTTCCAAAGGCTATGTATTCAATAGACATCTTAAGTCAAATTATCAAAAAGGTTTTGATGCTTGCATTAGACGTCACATTCAGTGCCATGATGTCTTCTGTTCAAAATGCTACACCAGGTGAAACTAATTTATGTACGCAAATCGATTTTGATATTTTGTTTGTTGTTTCCTAAAATATGTGGCAAAGCTGGAGGTGTAGTCTAGTTTAGTCAATTAATATATTATGTCTTACTGTTAATACATCATACAAGTATTTTGTCTTTATGGAATATGCAGTGTTAACTATTTGTTGTCGTTGGCTTTTATATTTTCAGAAAAAGAAACTAAGATTTAATATTCAGAAAATGAACTGAAGTTTAGTGCTTCACAAAATAGATTCAAATGTGATAAATTCCCTTTTTTGAAATTCTAAACTACATTTCTAATGTAGTTTAATATTTAATAGTTTAATATTTATTTGTTATAATATTTTTCTGATACAAACAAAAAAATTGTAGTTAGTGATTTTTTTTTAGAAGTTTTTCAAGAAAATGAACACCGGGTACTTAAAATCAGTATAATATTATCAATTTTAAAGGTTTAAGAACAAGCAGGAGTTTTTATGAAGAATGAAATTTTTTTGAAAACCCAAAAATAATAATAAACTTGCTCTTGGATACTCTTATGTTTGGACACACTATGTGCTAAAAGTCAGGGATTATTATGTAAAATATTACAAAAGTTACCTTTAAAAATCAAATCTGATTGTTAATAGTCAGACCGTAGTTGACATTTAAATAAAATTCTCCTTTTCCGTTCTTTATAGTATTACATTTTGTTTAACAACGTTTTTTGGAGTTTAAAAAAAGAAACGGAAGCTCACGAAAACAAAGAACTTGAAAAGTGGAAAAGAGTAAAATAACCTGATATCTCGATCCCCTCCATGACCTTCATTTTGAATCATTTGAGCATTTTGAATTTGATCCCCTGTTCCGATCACGTATTTTTGGTGGAGCGGATTAAATCTCCGTTCATACAGCGTTTTGAACTAGCGGATCGTTTTCAAAACCGTTTCCAAAACGATGTGTAAACTTAGTAATATATTTTTCTTGTTCAGGTAAATATGGGTGATCGTTTTGGTCAGATTATGTTGGAAAACCTGAGAGTGCGAGGATCTCCTTTGGCAGGAGTTGCAGCCTGTCAGTCTCTACAGACGCAGATGGACAGGTAAATAGTAATTTCAGTATTCGCGCCGTTAATTAAGTCAGTTATTAATTTAGTGTGAGAGCGTGGAAATTATGTAAATGAAAAGTTTGCGAGCATGTGGCTTCTTCGTATAAGCCAAATCACTTGTTTTTGAAGGACCAAAACTCTATTAAAGTCTGATGAGGTTGCCTAGATTAATATCCCATAAGGAGAGTCCGGAGTGAATCGTAGTAAGATAGATGTGGACCAATTGCTCTCTTGTGGAGTTGTTGCTAAGCAGCAGCTTTTTTGACCATATATTAAAGTTTTTTTTTTAAATCAAATTATAATTATTATTAACTACTGAAAACAGACAGAGAAAAATAGACTCCAGCACCGGGGTTCGAACCATGGGCCTCTATATTTCCAGTATAGCGCTCTAACCAACTGTTGATATAACTGTATATTGTTATAGATTGTATTATTGAGAGCCGGCATGACGGTGTGTATTAAATAACTGACCACGTCTGCTTGGCCATCGCTGAATCAAGGGCGGTACAAGGTCATGGGTTCGATTCCTTGCTGTCATGCTCTGATTTATATAGCTCACTAATGATCACACCATACTCACTTCGGCAGTACAATGTACTGAGGTATGATGTGTGAAGTGGCTGCAACTATCTACCATGGGGCTAGTAAAATGGAACTAAGTTGGTTTTGCTGCTAGATTCGAACAAATGGTTCATCCTACCTGCCTAGTACTTGTGCTAGGACATTACTACTACTTAATAATTATTAATGGCACCATTATATTTTTATATCTTTGTAATCAGTACAACTCAAAAGAGCAAAATTTAACATTTTCTTTTTTTTGGTTTTATTAAACCCAAATCAACTATAAGCAAGTAGAGGTGGGTCGAAAATAACAGAACAGCTCACAAGAACATGTTATTGGAGAATAACAGTTCGTCCGATAACATGTTATTGAAAAAGTCCTGTTATCGAATAACAGTTCATGAAAACAGTTCAGAGAACAGATTTGATAACAGTAACAGATTTTTCTGTTACTGTTTTTTTAGAACNAAAGCAATAAAATATTTAAACATATTGAAAGCGGTCTGTCATACACATTGGGGTGCAGATCCAAATATCAGTATTTTGTATTATCGTGCGACAGTAAGATCAGTCCTTGATTTCGGCAGCATATTTTATGGTCAATGTTGTGACAGTAGATTGAGCTCTCTTCAGGTGATCCAAAATTCAGCCTTAAGGATTTGTTTGGGTCTTCTACCTTCTACTCCTCTTCCAGTTTTATACAACGAGGCCAAGGAGCCTCCTTTATTTGTGCGTAGGCAAATGTTGGCCGACAGGTTTCTTCTACAGAGCTTTTCAAGAAATAATGTGGCCGCAACAAAAATTTCAGAACTGTCCTTTTCCGTTCTTACTTCTCCTTATTGGAATAAAAAGAAATCGCCACCACTAGTTAACAGCTTTACAGACACATCTACTTATCGGCCGGTAATATTTGTAAATAAAGAGTCTCCGTACCTTCAAATTTCATATGAGGAATTCATGACGTACATTAATACGTATAAACTCGACGATTATACAGAATATTCTCCTCAACTCAGGAACCAAGTATTTTGGGACGACGTTCAAAAACGGTGGCCCAGTTATAGCTACATATTTACGGACGGCTCCAAGAGTCAGGAGAATACTGGTTGTGCTTTTCTTCACTATTCTAGTCAACATTCCTTCGGTCTCAAATTAAATAATTTCTGTTCTAGTTATTCTGCAGAACTGATAGGAATCTTAGAAGCTTTAAATTCTATATATTTATTGACAAATACCAGATTTGTAATTTTTACAGATAATCTGAGTGCGCTTGAAACTTTAAAACACAGAACTCCTTTTGTGCTCAGTAATTATTTAATCTCAAATATCATAAAACACATTTACCTTTTAAAAAATAGAGGCAAAACTGTAATATTAGTTTGGTTAAAGGGTCACGCGGGTATCGGTCCTAATGAGGCGGTGGACTTGTTAGCAAATCAAAGTAGCTTGAACGATGAGTTGATGGTTCTGCATGGATCTAGCTATAAAGTCCCTGTGAGGGATATGTACAGACAAATTGATAAGGCAGCAAGGAAAAGGTGGGTTCGTTGGCAAGAAACTACAAAGCCAGGAGGGTTTTACAAACAAATTCAACCAGCGGTAGGAGCAACACCTTGGTACAAAGGACAGAGCAACAGACATTTCATAGTTTCTATTAATAGATTAAGATCTAATCACGGTATTTGTAATTCATATTTGAAAAAAATAAACAAAGCTGAGTCAAGCTTATGCTCTACATGTAATCTGGAAGAAGACCTTGAGCACATAATAATGTTTTGTAAAAAATATTCTGGTCAAAGAGAGGCTCTTTTAAATAATGTTTTTAATTCAAAATCTGTAGGATTACCATTTAATTATTTATCAATTTTATGTAGTAGATCTCCTCCTTTATATAAAATTTATTCGTTCCTAAATAGTGTAAAAGTCAGTATTTAAGAAACATTTGTTATAATGAAATCATGGCTGTATGGCAGATATGTAGCTAATGCCAAAAAAAAACTCAAAATACAGTTGGAGCCCTCTTACTCCTCCCAAGACACTTGTGTAAACGGTCTTTCTCTCCTGGTAGATAAAAATCAAAGGTCTGTTTACCAATGTGTTGTGAAGATATCTGTCATTATAAGTGTTACAGCCGAAGAAGCTTAATGGAGTGGGGGTGACGTGTGCTTTCCTACGTTACCCTATAACTACAGTAGAGCCACGCTTATCCGGTTGGACCTCTATAATTTTCTAAACTAATAAATAAATCAATAAGATGATAAATTTATCTCTAGTAGTAGCAAGGATCTTATAAAATAGGGATTGAGCACTAAGCATACCTCCTGGGTTAAGAAGTGTCGTCAAGAACTTGGAAAAAATCGACATCAAACTACCGCTGTGTGTGCCATGCACATTAGTAGCACAAATCTCGTCCTGACTGTTATCCATTATTTATTTTTGAATGAAAGGTTACGTTACAATCTAACAGTTATTTAAGTTTTTTATGTAATATTTTATTGTTTTAAGAGTTTTTATTTCAATTTACAGTTTTAATTTAAAATAGTAATAAAATTTAGCTATTAGTTTAGTTTTTAATAACCGAATAATTAATGTTAATTAATTTGGAAACGGGTTATTTCTATTGCAGAATTAGATTTTTTTTTACAAATTTTAACATCTTACCTTTGTAACTGCAAACACAGTAAACAAGATTGGCTAAATATAGTCCAAATTCACTGAAAAATAAATTAATTGTACACAAGAGAAAACAAAACATAAAGCAAGGGAGAAATTACAAACTACCAAACAAGTAGAAATATGAAACTCGGGGGAAGAAAAAATCATAACCTGATGGAATTTCTAAGAATTTTTCCCATTCTTCTTGATCTTCTACAGTTATAACCATTGTACAATCATACGGGAAGGTAATCTATCCTACTCGGATCTCACTTTTTTCGCTTAGTGCTCAATCCGTATTTTATAAGATCCTTGAGTAGTAGTAGTAAGGGGGCGAGGAGGCCTAGCCTAGCAAACAGATGACCCGTGGATCCTTCATGCCCGCCCCAGACGTTCCCACAAATTTATCTCTAAATTTTTACCTCTATGTTTTAGATTTTTGTCTACAAAGTGGGACGGAGCTAAGAGCTGGTCTATGAAGGAAATCTATTCGTCCATAGATGCAGGCAAGAGACAGCGGATAGAGAAGATAGAGCTGCTAGATGAACAGGAGCTGCTGGTTCAGTTGTTTGAACACTACTGTATCACCGTAGCGTGGAAGGGCCCCAGTTTCCAAGTCTTCTCCCATCTCGATTTGCACTCACCGTCACCCAACTAGCCTGTCACCTGGTAATAACATGTTCTGTAATGTTACCTCATGCCACGTACTAAGCCAACTATACTCTTTTTACAATTAGAAGTGTTTTTTGACACTCAGGTTGACCAACCTATGTGGGAGAAGAAATAAAGCCACTAGGCCTGTAGGAGGGATGGGAGAGCATCATTTGTTTGTCAACAAAAGAAGCTTATTTTACTACTTCAACAAACCGCGATCTTTTTACCTGATTTTGCCACTTAGATTTTCACTTTTACGAATATGTTAGATTTTTTACGAATATGTTTTGAAATTTAATGTAAAGCCTTGTCCACACTAGTAGACATGTTGCGCGATTTTGGTCTCTGAGACATGTCTAGCAATGTGTCTATAGACATCGGCTAGACAAACGGCGTCTACGGTCTCGTTGCTTGACCAAAAATCGTATGTCTATGGTTTTCATTTGAAATGGTAGACACGGTGCAACGATGGACTCGTTGCACCGTGTCTACTAGTGTGGACGCTAGACCTAGACAATAGACAGTCTATAGACATGTTGAGACGTCTATAGACATGTTGAGCAACGTGTCTATAGACTGTCTATGAGACGTCTATAGACATGTTGAGCAACGTGTCTACTGGTGTGAACTAGGCTTAAGAGCTAATTTCCTTTATAGGATCATGAAATTATTGTCGGTAATAAAACTTTATGAAAAGTGTAGGCTTAAAACTACTTAGATGAAGAATTAATTTCCCTAACAGATGTTAAATTGTAATGCATGGAAGTGTAAGAACCTTTGTTAATTCAGTCGAGGTTTACATTTTAATCTATCAATTTTTGAATTAATTAGTGTAAAAAAGTATTCATTATTTTTCGGTAAATAAACAATAAACCCTATTATATAACATGGAAATATTGTCCTTTTGTTGTAAATGTAAAGCTAATTAATTTATGTAAAGCTGAAATTTCTAATAATTTTAATATTTTTTTCTGCTCATACTTCATATTTCGTACATGATTTACGATAGCAATTTCTGAGTTTATTAATTTTCTGTCTGAGTCTTACGTTGTCAGAATAACTTAACAAATTGAAATGACGGGTAGTTACAAACAAATTCAAAACCAGTGAAATATTTAATGCATTATATTTAACTAGCCTTCAGGCCCGCGGCAAGGGGCAGAATAATAAATATGGTTTAGAAAAAGAGCTGAGAGATAATTAGTTACAATTGAAATAGATATTTAAAGAGATATTTACTTTTTAAATAGTAAGTTTTATGCAGTTATAGGTAATTAAAATTAAAACATTTAAATAGGAAGTTTTGTGCTCCTATATTCGTTACATAGGTATGGCGCAAATGGTTTAGTATCTGGCTTACATCCAGTAGCCCCGGGTTCGATCCCAGCTTATGGCGCATCAATTTTTAACGTTATAAATCATTTAGCGGTGAGTCGTTGTTGTTGTCGTTGTTGGGACACTACTCGATTATATAAAAGTGAATATAATAAAAGTGAATTCTAGTGGTGGAGGTTATAAAGTCTGTCGGTCCGCGCCCCTCCACTAGAGACATTTTTATTTGCCTGGTTGGCCCGACCTTCTAGAATTAAAAATCCAGCGCTCTCATTGGCTTCTTGTCTATTTTCTCTCGCTGTCAGAAAACAATTCTAATTGTAAGAAGAGTATAGGTATGTTCTGTTATATTACCCGACATCTGGTGATAACTATGTTCTGTACTGTTACCCGGTACCTCATACTCATCCAAATAATTTCTTAACATTACGTTTTTATTTCTTTTTAAATCAATTGGTGAATTAACTTAGGTATTATTGTTTATGATACTTCTGCATATTAATCTTGTTTACTTTGAAGTCAAAATTTAAAATTAATGATACATTGAATTCTGAACTCGCATATTTAGGGCGTAGGGGCAATAATAATCATTACCTTCTCAAAAAGACATAATTTCTGTCATCTAAATATTAAATATTGCAATATAAAATGTTGAATACAGTAGTCGCCGCTCAATGTGATCACTTTGGGACCAAGGCCTAGTGATCACATTAACCAACTGATAATAATAAGCAGAATCTCTTTGGTTAGCTTTTATTATTTTTTTATTGGATCAAAATATAAATATAAATAGATAACACTGGAAAATTCCGATATTTCCGCTAATAGCCATAGTCACTGAAGCGGATGGGGGGGGGAGGGGGGGGGG
>KZ651703.1:358253-380801 GCA_001010745.2 Gerris buenoi | reverse complement strand
TGCTAAAGTTTTACCTTGAACATTTCGTGCATTGACAACACATTTTAAAATCCCAGCTTCTAATTCCATTAATTTTTCAACAATATTTTTATTACTAGATTTCACTGTAGCAAAGAATTTATGAATATGACCTAAAAGTTTTCTAACCTGATCATCCTTGGCGACATCAAGAGGTGTTTTGCCTTCTCCGTTAGTCATATTATAAATGGCACCATGTTCTAATAAACTCGTAACCCCCTCTATAAATGCATTTTGAGCAGCGATGTGAAGAGCTGTTGTCCCACTCGCCTTAGTTTTACAGTTAATAAAAGAGCTAAGTCTGGAATCATAGACTTGTTTCAATAATATTTCAGTTAATAAAATGTTACTTTTGCTAACAGCGATGTGTAAAGGTGTATTTCCTTTGTTAGAAGTCAGAGTTGCATCAGCCCCACCTTCTAGAAGGAGAGTGACAACTTCTACGCTGCCACTGTTGACTCCAAAATGTAAGGGAGTTCTACCCTCTTCATCTCTCCCATTAACAAAAACACCTTGTGAAATGAGATTTGCCACACTATNCAGTCATGAATGCTAACATTATTGTTGTTATAAATAAACATAAATTACACTAGAGAAAGTCTAAACTAAGAAAAACTTAATAATATTACAACGCTATACATTATTTACTGCAGTGTAAAAGTAAAATTAATAATAAAAATTTAAAAAAAAATAGTAATACAAAAAAGAAGTTAATAGTAACTGTTTAAGTGTGAGCAGAAAAAAGTTAACTGATAGTAAAGGAAAGTTTAACTATGAAACTACTGTAGAATATGAAAACAAATTCTGTACTTAATTCATATTCTGTACTGTAATTTAAATATGTAGAGTCATCATAAATAGATGCAAAAGGTGAATACAGTAAAGTACATAAAACATTATTATAAAATTAATATAATAATGTTGCAAGGGTAAATAACAAATAACACAACACGCTACTAGTGTAGTCGCTGAAGATTGTCATGTTTCTATAAAAGGACGTTATAAAATGTATACAACAAAAGTGTTAGAACAGAACTCAGTTAGTAAAAGAGGATTGCCAAGCATTGCTTTCATGTACCAATATAACACTTGATGGAAGACGGCGCTTAACACTATTCTATTCTTAAAAACATTCAGTTTCAGTACTCTATACTTGTTCTTTTATTATTGATTAAGCTATCAAAAAGTACTAGGAGGTTCTTAAATGTTTTATGGACTTTACATGTTATTTTAATATAAGCACCAACAAGAAGTTATAGATTAAAATGTTTGGAAAGAACATGTCTTTTGGGTGAATTTAATAAACTACTATAAAAGGTTTAATGAATAGGTACTAATCGATTGATTAATTTACATTATTCAAAGGATACAGTAAAAAAAAAATGTTTTGTTTTAAAATAATTTTATAAAATTTAAAATTTCTCCAGCTAAATCAGGAAGATTGTTGTAAATAGCAACTTGTGCTAAAGTTTTACCTTGAACATTTCGTGCATTGACAACACATTTTAAAATCCCAGCTTCTAATTCCATTAATTTTTCAACAATATTTTTATTACTAGATTTCACTGTAGCAAAGAATTTATGAATATGACCTAAAAGTTTTCTAACCTGATCATCCTTGGCGACATCAAGAGGTGTTTTGCCTTCTCCGTTAGTCATATTATAAATGGCACCATGTTCTAATAAACTCGTAACCCCCTCTATAAATGCATTTTGAGCAGCGATGTGAAGAGCTGTTGTCCCACTCGCCTTAGTTTTACAGTTAATAAAAGAGCTAAGTCTGGAATCATAGACTTGTTTCAATAATATTTCAGTTAATAAAATGTTACTTTTGCTAACAGCGATGTGTAAAGGTGTATTTCCTTTGTTAGAAGTCAGAGTTGCATCAGCCCCACCTTCTAGAAGGAGAGTGACAACTTCTACGCTGCCACTGTTGACTCCAAAATGTAAGGGAGTTCTACCCTCTTCATCTCTCCCATTAACAAAAACACCTTGTGAAATGAGATTTGCCACACTATTTTCGTCACCAGCACTGGCTGCTGCAAAAAATTTTGATTGAATGGTTTTTAAAATGTCATCTATGTGATCATTAACTGTAAAATCAAGTAATTCCTTGATAACTTTTATTTCATAGAAGATTTTTGATACTTCAGTATGATGGTGTCCTAGAAGTTTGACTCCCTCAGCATAGGCTTCTTCAAAGAAAGAAAGAGCAGTGACAAATTTTCTCTGAGCTAAGTGCACTGTAGCAATATTTGTCAGGGTCGTAAAAATATTATTGCATGAATCACCTGCCTTTTGTTTTTCCAAAACCTCATTAAAAATTTTCAAAGCTTCATCAAACTTTCTGATGGCCAATAAAGCTAAGGCCTTGTTATGCAAACACCTAAGAGTTTGAGAGTGCAATGCACCCAGAACTTTAACCCTCCCATCATAAACTTTTTGATAAATATTTAAAGCTTCTTCATATTTTTCCATTTTTGAAAGTGATAAAGCTATGTTGCTATACAATTCAAGAGTATTCTCATCATCAATTGTTTTTTTTCTATGGTTAATTAGTTCATAATTAATCTTTACCGATTCTTCATATTTCTCAATTGCAACTAAAGCACTTGCTAAAATATATTTTGCTTCCATCACAACAGGGTCATCCAAACCAAATCGTTCTTGTTTATCAATAACATCCTCAAGCATAACAATTGATTCTCTATGTTTTCCCATATTACAAAGAATTACTGAAGTTAAAAGTCTGATTTCCACAGTACCTTTATCATCATTACTTAAGAATTCTTTCATTTGTTCATAGATTTTTTCACTCAACTCTAGAGCTTCAAAAAATCTTTGTTTTTTGTTCAAAATGTCGGCAACTTTCGCTTCAATTTTTAAAACAATTGGGTTGCAATTACCCAATAAGTCCTTTTTGACTTCTAATATTGTTTTATACAAAGCTAAAGCTTCATCATATCTTTCTTGCGTACAAAGTATATTAGCCTTAGCTATTTTAGGAAAGACATCACTTATAAAAATTCCCTCCAATTCATTTAATCTCAAAAATTTATGTGAAACTGCAGTAACAATCAGATTTTTATCATCTTTATCATGGGCTTTCACAACTGCTTTAATAATATTCAAATCTTTTATAGTTTTTAGATTATTTATAACATTAACGTTTCCATTCTTTACATGTAAAAAACATTTGCCAATCAAACTAAGTAAATTGATAATTCTTTTGTCAGTAGCCATATCGAGGGGAGTTTTGCCAGAATCTGATTCGGCATTGAATACAGCTCCATGTATAAGTAAAGATAAAACCACTTTAACGTGAGAAAATTTAGCTGCATAATGCATGGGAGTAAAACCACTCTTACCAGGAATATTAGGAGAACATTTGTTTTCAAGCAATATTTCAATAATTTTATCATAGCCTTTCCAAGCTGCATAGTGCATAACAGTTGCAGAATCAGAATCCATAGCATTAACAAATGCACCAGCTTTAATGTTACAAACAACTTCAGAACAATTATTTTGCTTCACTGCTTTAAAAAGTCTTTCTGTAAACAACAATAAATTATAAATATCTTCGGAATGTGTAACTTTAATAGGGGTATTTGCATTACAGTCAACAGAATCAAAAATAGCTCCAGATTGCAATAAACACTCCACGCTAAATTTATTGCCAAAAGAAGAGGCAGAATGAAGAGGAGTAGATCCTTTTAAATCCACAGCATTAACATTAGCTTGCTTACCCACAAGATATTTAATAACATTTGGCTGCCCATTTTTAGATGCATAATGTAATAAAGTATAACCATCTGCATCTTGTTCTTCTACACTCATTCCAAGGCTCAAAAAGAAATCGACAACATGTTTATGACCAAATTTTGAAGCAATATGAACAGGAGTTGAACCTTTGCGGCTTTTAGCTCGAATATCCCCTCCATTTTCTACTAATAGAGAAATTATGCATAAGTTCCCCATTTGAGATGCCAAGTGTAATGGAGTCCAACCATCAATGTAACTGGAATTGATATTGATATCTTTATGATTTAAAAGAACTTCTACAACTGAAAGGTGATCTTTTAATACAGCTAATATAAATGGAGTCAAGTTGTTCATATCTCTAGAATTTATTTCCCCACCGTTATCCATAAGAACTTGAACAACATCAGCATGTCCAAAAAAAGCAGCTGAGTGGAGAGGTGACCCTAAATCTGGAATGTTAAAATTGGTGTTGGCCCCTTTGGCCAACAACATTTCAACTATTTCTTTTCTGCCTTTAGCACATGCCATATGAAGAGGTTTCATACCATCTTGGTTGTTAAGAAATAATCTTGTGATGTTTATCATTAAAAATTCAAACATTTCAGAACACATAAGGTTGCCATTTTGAAGGTCTCTACTATTTATAGAAATACCAGTGTTAGGATTCACTTGATTATTTAATAAAACTTTTACTATGTCCTTGTAGCCAATAATAATTGCTGCAAGAAGTACATCAGGTCCTATTTCTGAAATGTCAATGCCCTCTGACAACAATGTCTCTAGGAGGTCTTTATGATTATTTATAACAGAATTTACAACAAATTCTTTATTATGCTCACCAGGTTCGAATCTAGCTCCATAAGCAAGTAGTACATCAATAACATTTTTGTGACCACCTGCTGCTGCTAAATGTAAAGGTGACTCACCATTCTTGTCACGGACATTAACTTCAGCTCCATGCTTCAACAATGTTTCAGCAACATCTCCATGCCCGAAGTAAGAAGCTGCATGTAACAATGAAGTTTTTTCAAAAGTATTTAGGGATTCACAAGGTATATTTTTCAAAAGTAAAACCAAGGATTCTTTGGCCCCAAAACCGACTGCAGAAAGTAAGGGGCTAATTAATTGACTGTTCAAAATGCTAACCTTGGCTTTTTTCTTAAGTAGCACTGATACTACATCCTTGTTGTCATTTTTAAAAGCCAAATATAGAGGAGTATTACCATTATGGTCTTGGACATTCGGGTCAGCACCACAATCAATTAGTGTTTCAATGATATTACTTTTCCCATGAGAGGCAGCAATATGCAAAGGTGTGAAGCCTTCAGAGTTTGTTCTAGCATTTATAAATGCCTTGTTATTTACTAGGATAAGTACAACATCATTAAACCCCTTTCTAGCAGCAAAATGCAATGCAGTTTGATTGTCATCAGCCTTAAAATTAACATTCACTTTATAAAGCACTAGAGACTCGACAACATTTGTATCATTATTGAGTGTAGCAACAAGAAGAGGGTTCAATTTATGTACAGAGCATATTTCAGCATCTCCACCACATTCCAATAATAACCTGACAACTTCATTGCATCCCACCTCTGAGGCAACCAACAAAGGTGTTACATTATACTGAGTTAAAGAATTAACATCAGCTTTATTTTTCAATAACAAATTTACCATATCATAATTACCAGCAGCTGCAGCATTGTGCAAAGGAGTAAAACCAGTTAATGATTTTGAATTTATATTTGTTCCCTTCATTATTAAAAACTCAGCAACATCAAGGTAACCATTGGCAGCAGCATAATGTAATGCTACAGATCCTTCTGCTGCTGTAGCATTTACATTTGCACCTTGATGGATAAGATGCTTCACTAAATCCAAAAGGCCTTCTTCAGCTGCCAAGTGTAAACATGTGGTAAGCATTCTTCTTAAATCAATGTCAGGGTATGGTTTGCCTTTCAGCAATAACATTGCCACATCCAAATGATTTTTCTCAATGGCATAATGCACAGGATTTTTTTCAAATATGTCATCGCGGTTTAAATCAGCTTTATTATCAATAAGAATAGAAACAGTTTCTGTATGACCATTTAAGGCAGCCAAATGCATGGGTGTTTTACCCTCACAATCAACTACGTTGATGTATAACCCTTGTTTCAATAACAGAGACACAGTCTCTGTCCTTCCCAATTTTGCAGCAACATGCAATGGAGATTGGTTNAACCTCTGGGGTATACTAGGCTTTCAAAGTATGGTCAATCTTTAGCGCGCTCTAGCGGCCAAACGAATAAAGCTATTGAGCTGGTTCTGTTTTTATTTTTTAGAAAATTTTATCAGCTTTCTTTTTGATACAAGTAATTTTTCTCTAGGATGCGTCGTTTTGGATTTATAAGCGAAAAACTTCCAAAATTTTATGGTTTTTCACCATTTTCATGGTGAGGCCATATCCGAATCTAGTCGATAACTGGATTTTCAGATTCAGCACCCCAAATATATAAAGATCCGTCGAGAAAAATTCTTCAGCAATTTTTTCCTGTTCAAACTACCAAATGACTGGACTAACTATGATTCGGGAACAATTAAAAGACATTTAATTCGGAAGAACGAAACATTTTTAGGTCTCCGATTTCAAAAATTCTAAGACAAAAATCCATTTCAGACATCAAAAAAATGTTTGGTTCCGTGTCTGTCTGTCGTTAATGCAACTTGGGTGGTAAGTCATAATTAGGCCATAGTTGGTACCATATAAGTTTCAACCTTCTGCGCCTATTTGTTTCTCTAGCATATGCTCACAAACATATACATTTAACATTTATAACACAATCATATAACATTTATTCACACCTATAGCTTTAAAAGTACTTATCTGACTTGAATGAAACTTTTATAGTTTATTAAAAGATATCCGCAGATAGACCCAGATTAATTTGAACCGTCTGCGCTCCTTAGCTTTTTAACACCGCACCTCTGCCCGTCGCCTCTTCTGTGTGGATTGGGCCCTATCCTACACTTTGCATCTGCATGGACAAGGTGCTCTAGACGCCCGCCAAGCTATCAATGAGTTGAGGCGACTCGAGGTCGTGGATTCAATCCGTGCTAAAATACTCTGAATTCATCTATGAATGCAGAGAAGGGCGAGGGACACCCCCGAGGGGTTCTCTTCCCCCAAAACTTTGACGTAGGCTTATATATCTCACTAATGACCACACCGTACTTGCTTTGACTCTACAATGTACAAATATATAATGTGTGAAGTAGCTGGAACTCTCCACCACAGGGCTAGTAAAATGGGTCTACTATAAGGCCTAATTACTAGGTTGGAACAAGTGGTTTGTCCTACCCCATTTCAGCTAACATTCCCAAAGTGCTTAAATTCTAATAATTTTACTTTATTGTCTTGTGTACCAAAGTCCTTCAGTATTGGCTAACCATAACTAAAGTATAGTTAGACAAGCAATGTTTCATGTATTTCTCCTTTTTTAAATTCATTTTTTAAAGCCATTTTTGTATCCTTAAACTCTAAAAAGAAAAGGAAACAAAAAAAAAATCAACAAAACTAATAATTTGATTATAACAAGTATAATGTTTAAAGAAAACCCAATATAATAAAAGACGTATAAAAATATATAGATACATTTATACAAAAATATAAACTCTATGCATACTTTTTATTTATAATTATCACATAACAATTTGTTTCTGCCTTTATGAAATAAATTCCGATACAGCTATAGGCTCAAAGTTATCAAATTATAATGTAAATATGTAATTAAATGTGATAATATAAAGTACATAATATGTAAAACAAAAAATACAATATTAAAAAAAGTACAAAAAAAAACAACAAAAAAACATTTTAATGGCATATCTAATAATGCACATCAATTAACAACAAAACATTGTAAATAACTAATAACTATTTTTTTTTTTTTTTTTTTTAAAAAAAAANTTGCTAACAGCAATGTGTAAAGGTGTATTTCCTTTGATAGAAGTCAGAGTTGCATCAGCCCCACCTTCTAGAAGGAGAGTGACAACTTCTACACTGCCACTGTTGACTCCAAAATGTAAGGGAGTTCTACCCTCATCATCTTTCCCGTTAACAAAAACACCTACTGAGATGAGTTCTGCCACATTAGCTTGGTCACCAACTCTGGCTGCTGCAAACAATTTTAATTGGATGTTCTTCAAAATGTCATCTATGGTATCGCTATCAGTAAAATTTAAACATTTCTTGATAGAATTTATTTTAGAGAAGATACTTGACACTTTATCATGGTGAGGTCCTAAAATTTTGAGCCCCAAAGCATGGGCATCTTTAAGAAATGAAAGAGCATCAATAATTTTATTTTGAAACAAATGTATTTCAGCAATATTAGCCAGTGTCGTAAAAACATCATGGTCAGAATGGTCAACTGCCTTTTGTTTTTCCAACACCTCATTAAGAATCTTCAAAGCTTCATCAAACTTTCTGATGTCTAATAACACTAAAGCCATGTTGTGCAAAGACTTTAGGGTTCGAGAGTCAGAAGCACCCAGAACTTGCATCTGAGCATCAGAAATTTTTTGATAAATACTAAAAGCTTCCTCAGATTTACCCATTTTAGACAGAGTTAAGGCTATGTTGCTATACAATTTAAGTGTTGTTTCATGATAAAATCCTAGAGTTTGTTTACTTTGATTAAAAAGTTCATGATTCATCTTTAATGATTCTTCATATTTTTCAATTTCAACCAAAGTACTTGCAAAAACATAATATAATAACACACACACAAAGGAAGTTCACAGAAAAAAGGTTGGTTTGTGGCAGTCTAGCAGTAAGAAAGATAAACCAATGCATTGTTAGTTAGACCAAAAAAAATTATAGAATTATCAGGTAATAACAGAGTCTACAATCGAAATTAAAAGTCTACCAGTTAAGAATAAACATAGGACAATATCAGAAGCATAGTTGACTGGATATAGAGGTTAACTAATACATTCTCACTTTACAATGGTCCCATTTAACGATTCCCCGCATTTACATGAACCATTCAGGCCATAGAACCACTTTATGCACAAATGTTCCAGGGACAATCAACTAACCCAGTGTTGAATATGCTGCATTTACCGCTGCAATATACTTTTTCCTATTTTTTTTTTTATTTTAATTTTATTTAATTCTGCTTAGCTAAAATACTCAAAATTGAATATTATTTTCACCCTTCCCTAAGTTATACTTTCAATATAATCATGAGTGTGAACCAATGAAGTTTTCATCTTAAACAATCTTCTTAAAAATCAGCTGAATGTTTCTTATCTCATCTAATCTCGTCACCACAAATCAGCACATAAATGTTTAAACCAATTATGTAAAACATAGAATTACCGCCATATTGTAATAAGGGGTTAGTTAATAAAAAAAAGTTTGAGTAAATGCTATATCTCAATTAAGACTGATCTAATAGGTACATGTCTATAATAAATTAGTAGGGAAATGTATATATGTAATATATGGTGGATTCATTAATAGAAGTTCTTTTAAAATAATAGGTGCATGTGATATTTAAAGATAGTGTATTAATACGAAAGAACGACATGAAATTTTGTAGTAAAATAAAAGTAAGTCCTAATGCTCTATATTTACAAGAAATACCTAACCCACTTGAGATAGTCCAGGACTGGAGATAGCATGCAAAAAAAAGTAACTAACATTAGAGTCAAAGATACTAGAATCAAGCTAAAATGTTGTGTACAAGTTAACCTTTTGGTGTCTTTAAGAGTATGTGGTCGGCTAAGTTCGTCTGCAGGACATAGTTTAGCAATAGGCATGTGAAAAAAAAAACCGGTGGAGAACGGTCATGTCCCACCAATTTATATGAACAATGTAATTATAATATCTAGAACAAAATTAGTTAGTAGACCAAAACTTAAGTTGAGGATACTTTGTCACTTGAAAGGTGACCACTTTGATTTGAAGTAATATTTGAAAAACTGGCCATCAACTAACAAACTAACATAAGCTTGATTATTATAATGAAGCAAAATCAACGGCTTTAAATGTGTCGTACTAACCCAATGAGGTAATATATGTTGTGCATATGTTTTTTTATAAAACATAACCTATAAACAATATTATAATATTACTTTATTCAGAGGCAAGCCATGTTCCGCCCATTGATAATGCGATTTCCATGATCCTTAGTACAGAATTAGTCAGTAAACTAAAAATCAACGTTATTTTAGTATGATGTTAGTTTGTCACTTGATAGGGTAGTTATTAAAATATTACTTCAGTTCAAAGTGATCACTTATCAAGTAACTAACTAATATCAAATTGATTTGTGGTCTACTAACTAATTTTGAACCCAGGATTATGAAAATCAAATTTTCCACCCAAATGGGCATGACATAGATGTTACCAGTTATTTATTTTCTTTATGTATTTTTTTCAAATGCCTATTGCCAAGCTTTGTTCCATAGACGAACTTAGCTGACCACATATTCTTAAAAGGCACCAAAATATTAACTTATACCCAAAATTCTAGCTTGATGTTAGTCAGATATTCTTTTTGCACGCTATCTCCTGGATTATATGAAATCTATTTGTTAAAAAAAGAAAATAATTTTATTTTTTTATTGGTTTTTCCTTGTTAATATAATATAGTGTGTCCGTCACAAGGACATGATTTGTAACATATATCACAGATACCGTAGTGTGTATAATTTAATAAATTGGCCAAATATGTGCTTACGACTCACACCCAAAGGGAGTGAAGGCATTTAATAAGTATAACAAGTTTGTTAACCAGCCTTAACTTGTTGTTAACCATCAGTTAACTTGTTTTTCTCACAAATTATGGGGTGTATGAAACATACAATTTTTTTAACAATAATAACTACAATTTTTTTTATTGATTTTTTTTTAAAAAGGGGGGGGGGACACGAAAAATGAAATTTTTTTCAAGAACACAAGGATCAAAGATGAATTGGTACAAAAACGAAACCAAATATGTATTTGTACATAGGATGTCCTCCTTTTTCATTCAACAATCAACAAGGCTTATTTCTGTTTTAAAAAAAAAAGTTACCCTCTTAAATTTTAACCCCTAGTATTTGAGAGATGGTGTTTTGGGGCTTTCCTATAATTTTTTCCTCTGATTGTGTTTTTATATATGTGCATAACATATCTGTAAAATTTCAAATTTGTGGGTAGGGTACTTTCAAGGATTAAACACTTACAGTCTTCAGAAAATATAATTTACCTAACGAAATACTCTTAACAATTTTTTTAATCAAATTGAACAGTACAACACTACACAGTAATTACTATAATGTAAAAATAATAAGAAATAAACATAATATAATAACACACACACAAAGGAAGTTCACAGAAAAAAGGTTGGTTTGTGGCAGTCTACTGGTGACAGTGGTAAGCTAAACTATGATAACTAAGATGCACTCTTTCCGTGTATAGCCACTTCAAACAATGGAGTTATTGAAAAATAAAACAGCTGTTAAACGTATATTGTCGAAATTTATTAATGCTACACTATGATCAATCAACTCTGTATCTTATATTGTCCTTGTTTACTTCAGATTTATATTCATTAACATGAATATAAGATATATCTTAGTAGGATCTTCGAAATTTCAATTGCTAACACCTATTCTATTTTATAACTTTATTTTAAATAAAAAATAATTCCCACACAATGGTGTTCTGTTTAATCTAGCACCCAACAAAATTAAACACTATTTTGGTGTGATTAATGAATACCACAAGGAAATTTTGATCAACAGGTAGTTTCTAAAACATATATTAAATTTTATTGGACCAGAACATGGCAGCAGTGAATTATTCTATAACACTTGATGAATTGCGGTTACCTCAATAATCAAAGTTATATTTTTTCTCCTCTCTCCAAAAACATTCAATTTCAGTACTCTATAAATGTTCACATATTCAATGATTGGGCAATCAATTATACCAAGTGTTTCGAAAATCCTCGGTTTTTACAGGTAGTTTTAATAAAAAGACAAACATCCCCAAAATGTCTTTTCTAAAAATGAAATAAAAAAAGGTTTAATGAACATATTAATCGATTGATTAATTTACATTATTCAAAGGATAAAGTCGAAAGAAAAGAAAATTTGTTTTAATTTGATTTTATAAAACTTAAAATTTCTCCAGCTAAATCAGGAAGATTCTTGTCAATAGCAACTTGTGCTAAAGTTTTACCTTGAACATTTCGTGCATTGACAACACATTTTAAAATCCCAGCTTCTAATTCCATTAATTTTTCAACAATATTTTTATTACCAGATTTCACTGTAGAAAAGAATTTATGAATATGACTTAAAAGTTTTCTAACCTGATCATTCTTGGCAACATCAAGAGGTGTTTTGCCTTCTCCGTTAGTCATATTATAAATGGCACCATGTTCTAATAAACTCGTAACCCCCTCTATAAATGCATTTTGAGTAGCGATATGAAGAGCTGTTGTCCCACTTGCCTTAGTTTTACAGTTAATAAAAGAGCTAAGTCTGGAATCATAGACGTGTTTCAATAATATTTCAGTTAATAAAATGTTACTTTTGCTAACAGCAATGTGTAAAGGTGTATTTCCTTTGATAGAAGTCAGAGTTGCATCAGCCCCACCTTCTAGAAGGAGAGTGACAACTTCTACACTGCCACTGTTGACTCCAAAATGTAAGGGAGTTCTACCCTCATCATCTTTCCCGTTAACAAAAACACCTACTGAGATGAGTTCTGCCACATTAGCTTGGTCACCACCTCTGGCTGCTGCAAACAATTTTAATTGGATGTTCTTCAAAATGTCATCTATGGTATCGCTATCAGTAAAATTTAAACATTTCTTGATAGAATTTATTTTAGAGAAGATACTTGACACTTTATCATGGTGAGGTCCTAAAATTTTGAGCCCCAAAGCATGGGCATCTTTAAGAAATGAAAGAGCATCAATAATTTTATTTTGAAACAAATGTATTTCAGCAATATTAGCCAGTGTCGTAAAAACATCATGGTCAGAATGGTCAACTGCCTTTTGTTTTTCCAACACCTCATTAAGAATCTTCAAAGCTTCATCAAACTTTCTGATGTCTAATAACACTAAAGCCATGTTGTGCAAAGACTTTAGGGTTCGAGAGTCAGAAGCACCCAGAACTTGCATCTGAGCATCAGAAATTTTTTGATAAATACTAAAAGCTTCCTCAGATTTACCCATTTTAGACAGAGTTAAGGCTATGTTGCTATACAATTTAAGTGTTGTTTCATGATAAAATCCTAGAGTTTGTTTACTTTGATTAAAAAGTTCATGATTCATCTTTAATGATTCTTCATATTTTTCAATTTCAACCAAAGTACTTGCTAAAAAATGTTTTGCTTTCATCATATCAGGTTCGTCCACACCTAACTGTTTTTGTTTTTCAATTACTTTCTCAGCTATAACAATTGATTCTCTAGATTTTCCCATATTGTAAAGAATAATCGAAATTAAAAGTCTGATTTCCAATGCAACTTCAAAATCATTACCTATAAACTCTTTTATTTTTTTATAGAGCTTTTCACATAACTCTAAAGCTTCAGCATATCTTTCTTTTTTGAGCAAAAGTTCGGCAACAGTCATTTCAACTTTTAAAATAACTGGGTAACAATCTCCCAAAAGGTCTTTTTTGACTTCTAATATTGATTTAAGCAAGGACAAAGCTTTATCAAATCTTCCTTGCATACATAGTATTTCAGTCATAGCCATTTTAGAAATGACATCACCCAGAAATATCATCTCCAATTTAATTAATCCCACAAATTTATGTTTAACAGCTGCAACAATCAGGTTTATACCATCTTTACCACGTGCTTTCATCACTGCTTTGATAATATTCAAATTTCTTATAGTTGCTAAATTATTTATAAAATTGGTGTTACCATTCTTTACATGCAAAAAACATTTGCCAATCAAACTAAGTAAATCGATAATTCTTTTGTCAGTAGCCATATCGAGGGGAGTTTTGCCAGAATCTGATTCGGCATTGAATACAGCTCCATGTATAAGTAAAGATAAAACCACTTTAAAGTGAGAAAATTTAGCTGCATAATGTAATAAAGTACGACCATCTGCATCATGTTCTTCTACACTCATTCCATGGCTCAAAAAGAAATCGACAACATGTTTATGACCATATTTTGAAGCAATATGAACAGGAGTTGAACCTTTGCGGCATTTAGCTCGAATATCCCCTCCGTTTTCTACTAAAAGAGAAATTATGCATAAGTTCCCTGTTTGAGATGCAAAGTGTAATGGAGTCCAACCATCATTGTAACTGGAATTGATATTGATATCTTTATGCTTTAAAAGAACTTCTACAACTGAAAGGTGATCCTGTGATACAGCCAATATAAAAGGAGTCAAGTTGTTCATATCTCTTGAATTTATTTCTGCTCCATTATTGACAAGAACTTGAACAACATCTGCATGTCCAAAATAAGCAGCNGATCCTTTTAAATCCACAGCATTAACATTAGCTTGCTTACCCACAAGATATTTCATAACATTTAGCTGCCCGTTTTTAGCTGCATAATGTAATAAAGTACGACCATCTGCATCATGTTCTTCTACACTCATTCCATGGCTCAAAAAGAAATCGACAACATGTTTATGACCATATTTTGAAGCAATATGAACAGGAGTTGAACCTTTGCGGCATTTAGCTCGAATATCCCCTCCGTTTTCTACTAAAAGAGAAATTATGCATAAGTTCCCTGTTTGAGATGCAAAGTGTAATGGAGTCCAACCATCATTGTAACTGGAATTGATATTGATATCTTTATGCTTTAAAAGAACTTCTACAACTGAAAGGTGATCCTGTGATACAGCCAATATAAAAGGAGTCAAGTTGTTCATATCTCTTGAATTTATTTCTGCTCCATTATTGACAAGAACTTGAACAACATCTGCATGTCCAAAATAAGCAGCTGAGTGGAGGGGTGACCCTAAACCTGGAAGGTTAAAATTTATGTTGGCTCCTTTGGCCAACAACATTTCTACTATTTCTTTTCTACCTTGAGCACATGCCATATGAAGAGGTTTCATACCTTTTTTGTTGTCAATAAATATTCTTCTTATGTTAATCATTAAAAAATCATACATTTCATAACAAATAAGATTGACTATTTGAAGGTCTCTCTTTTTAATAAAAATATCAGCGTTAGGATTCACTTGATTAATTAATAACACTTTTACTATGTCCTTATATCCCAAAATAATTGCTGTAAGAAGTGCATCAGGTCCTATTTCTGAAATGTCAATGCCCTTTGACAACAATGTCTCAAGGATGTCTTTATGGTTATTTATAACAGAATATGCTATCATTTCTAGATTAAGCTCATTAGATTCTAAATTAGCGCCATAAGCAACTAGTAAATCAATAACATTTTTGTGACCACTTTTTACAGCTAAATATAAAGGTGATTGGCCATTTTCGTCGTGTACATTAACTTTAGCTCCGTGTTTTAACAATGTTTCAACAACATCTTTATACCCGAAGGAGGCAGCTACATGTAAGAGTGACACATTTTCATTAGTATTTAGGGATTCACAAGGTATATTTTCCAAAAGTAACAACAAAGATTCTTTAGCCCCAACAGCAGCTGCAATAAATAAGGGATTAATTAATTCATTGTTCAAAATGCTAACATTGGCCTTTTTCTTAAGTAGCACTGACACTACCCTCTCATGGTTACCCATTATAGCCACATGAAGAGGAGTATTTCCATTATTGTCTTGAACATTCGGGTCAGCACCGCACTCAATTAGTGTTTCAATGATATTACTTTTCCCATCAGAGGCAGCAATATGCAAAGGTGTAAGGCCTTCAGATGTTGTTCTAGCATTTACTAATGCCTTGTTATTTACAAGGATAAGTGCTACATCATGAGACCCATTTTGAGCAGCAAAATGCAATGCAGTATAATTGTCATCAGCTTTAACATTAACATTCACTTTATACAGAACTAGGGACTCAACAACATTCTTAATATCATAAAGTGTAGCAAAAAGAAGAGGGTTCAATCCAAGAACAGAGCACATTTCAGCATCTCCACCACATTCCAATAATAACCTGACAACTTCATTACAGCCCAACTCTGAGGCTAACATTAATGGTGTGGCATTTTTTACAGTTAAAGAATTAACATCAGCTTTAAATTTAAGTAACAAGTTTACCACATCATAATTTCCTGCAGCAGCAGCATTGTGCAAAGGAGTAAAACCACTTAATGATTTTGAATTTATATTTGTTCCCTTCATTATTAAAAACTCAGCAACATCAAGGTAACCATTAGTAGCAGCACAATGTAATGCTACAGACCCATCTGCCGCTATAGCATTTACATTTGCACCTTGATGGATAAGATGCTTCACTAAATCCAAAAGGCCTTCTTCAGCAGCCAAGTGTAAACATGTGGTAAGCCTTTTTAAAAAAACAGTATCAGGGTATGGTTTATCTTTCAACATTATCATTGCTGATTCCAAATGATTTTTCTCAATAGCATAATGTAAAGGTATCTTTCCAAAATGGTCCCCATGGTTGATGTAAGCGTTATTATCAATAAGAATAGAAATAGTTTCTGTATGACCATTTAAGGCAGCCAAATGCATGGGTGTTTTACATTCATTATCAACTGCATTGATGTATAACCCTTGTTTCAATAACAGAGACACAGTCTCTGTCCTTCCCAATTTTGCAGCAACATGCAATGGAGATTGGTTTAAATTATTTTTAAGATCCACATTGACATTTTGAGAGAGGATGTATTCTGTAGCAACACTGTTAGAAGCTTTGGCAGCGAAATGTAAACAAGTGGAGGAGTGGAAATCTCTTGCTAAGTAATCTGCTCCATTCTTAACAGCTATTTTTGCAGAAGCTAAATCTCCGTCTTCTAGAGATAAAAACAACAGGGTCTTGTTAGTAATAGTACAGATATCTTTGTCATAATGAGATTTTGGTTTAAAAGAAGATTCCCAAAGTAAGTGATTCCTACTACACGAATCAGAAGTTTCTTTTACAAAAGCAATAGCATTTAAGAATATTGAGAAGGCTTGATCAGAATAATTCATTAATGCATCCAATAAATAGTCGCAATGAGCCAATAACAGATGCAATGTTCGTCCGGTCAGTATGAAAGGAGAATCATCCAAAGATAAGGGATTATTCACAAGTTTCCCCTGAGAGTGTAATAAGGACATCATATCAATCAGCAATACATTAATACAAGCAAGCAAATTTTTATTGGACAAATTCAAACTAAATGAATAATTTAGTTTTGACCTGATTCCGTTTCTACGCAGTAACTCCTTTAATTCGTCTGATAACATATTGAAATTAGTTTCAAAATAGGAATTATAAAAATCATTTACTGCTGTGAATAATTGTCTGCCAGTAATCTCTTCCAACAGCTCATGAACAGTATTTCTTTGATGATCATCCAATCCAGTACAAGAAAGCAACTCAAAGACAATCTTAAACACAGGCATATATTTCTCTTGCATTCCAAACTTCATGTAGAACAACAACTCCATTATGTCCCTACGTAAAAAACAAAGTTTAGTAAAATCCCAGTTAAAACATGTCATGTTCAATAAACAATCTGTACGTTTCTTTAATTTCTTGTAAAATTGTTCACTTTTTAAACCCATGTTACATTGCTTAAGCTTATAGGCAATAGCCAAATTTAAAAATTCTGACAAACAATTGACAAAGCTTTCCTCACTATTGTTATTATTTTGATGAATAATACTCTGAAGTACACCTTTAATCTGATCCAACTTTGGTTTAAACTTATTCTTAAATTTGAGTTTACTTTCTAGTTCAATAAAAAGATTATCAGCTCTATTATGATCCAGCATCTGAAATAAACTATTGCTGCCTTTCATCAATAAGTTTTCAACAGTTGACAGCATTTCATTTAAACATGTGATATCAGTAAGTTGTGAGATCTCAGTACATATTTCCAATAAAGTATCCCTTCTTCTTTTAAGAAGGAGGTTGGATATAACATCTGAGATGTTTTGTAGGTCGTCCTGGATGCTTGAAAAGTTTTCACATCTATTTTCAATTTCCAATCTTGTAGTTAGAAAAACCGCTGGAGACGATGCATTTCTTAATTTTACCACAGTATTTCTTAAGGAAAGAGGTAAACTCAACAATAGTAAATCCACTGTCATCAGAGAAAGTTTTGGAGCTTCTAAACTATATTTCAAGTTTTCTCCAAATATCTGCAGAGTCCTAAATATTACCAAGTGTCCTTCTCTAGAGGAAGGATCTACGGCCAGGGCCAATTCAATGGCGTCCTTGATTTGACACAAGGAATAGACATCCCTAATTAGCTGATAGTCTTTGTACAAGTCTTTGAACAGAGGAAAATCACTTATAATTTTATCAACAATTTTATCACGACTCTCTTCAGGCAACTTAGAAATATCTTGTAAATTTCTTGAATTAATTGATTGATTTAATTCCACAAGCTTATTAAGAATGTTTTTTAAGTGATAGTGCATTCTGGAAGTTGTTAAAAGATGTCTGAAGAATAAATGTATTTCTTGTTTTTCCGAGTGTAAAGAGATAAAGAAATTTAAACAGAATTCTATTTCTACCCAAGGAAATACTTTATATGTCGCTTTCAGAATACTTTTTAATACATGGATATTCTTGGCTACAAAGACTGCAGTATACAAATATTTTTCATCGACATTTGAAAAGTTCAGTAAATTAGTTATGTTGTCAATCAGGAGAGCAATTCTTCCTTTAATGTTTTTGTAGTTGTAAATCTCTGTATCTGGGCTTGACTGGAAAAAACGGAGATCTAAAAGTTTGCTTTCAATATAAAACTTCATTCCTTGGCTAAGACAAATATTACTAATTAACACGTCTTGGTAAGAGGAACTTAACAAATATTCTAATTCATCTGGATGAGAATCAAAATACTTATCTGGCCAGTATCTAATGAGATAATCAATCGTAGAAACTTCGCCACCTCGGATGGAATAATAAAATATATTATGAGTGGAATCTTCTTCTTCTGGTTTATAAAATGCTCCATTCACTTTACAAATAATACCCATACCTTCCCCTCTTAACAAATACTTAAGGATGTCAATTCTGTTTGATTTACAAGCCAAAATTAATAAATTTGGAATTTGTAAGGATCCATCAATGTTATGTTTATGATTTTTAAAGGAAGATAATATTTTCTTAAATGTAATATAATCTCCTTCTTGAACAGCCTGGATAAGTTTAGCCTGGCTATCTTGAGAGGATTTCTCCATATTTTCCTTCATTGAATATGTTATATTCACTAAGCTTATTTTACTACTAACTCCCCAGGTACATCCAAATAAAAACAAAAATTTAATTAACAAATAGGTGAATTGAACATGAATACTTATAGAGACTATCCATATTTAAATATTATTTAATGTTTAGAAAAGTAATTATTAATTAAAAAAGGGTTTTATTTTTAAAATTGATTTAATCAAGAGATATGTGTGATGAATCCGTATGAAGTATCGATGATGACTGTTTAAGTCATAAGAACCATTAATAACAGATACAAAAAACCAGCAATTGATGTCCTCAGAAAACTGTTATTCTTCAAATGAGCATAAAGTCCTACAACAAAGCCAAATATGACACAATTTATACAATAAATTGAATGGATGCCTCTAAAAACGTTGCAACTGCAATTAATAAACCAGAAAGATAATGGACTTTCAGGCATGCTTACAGCAGATGGTATTTTTCTACATTAGACGGCTGCATTCAAATTTTAGTAACAAAATCATTCAACTAATAGAACCCATAACAATGAACATTTTGGAAAATCAGATTACTGAGAATCTTTCTCATGCAACGTTAATAGAGAAACCCGTTCAATTAATAATGCTATAATAGATTAACGTATCCCCTTAACTTATTCCTTTCAATAATTAAAAAAAAATATACTGTAACTCTTTAATGAATTTTAAAATATTACTGACCCTTATTATGACCAATAATCAGTTTAAATAATTAAAATCATTCAGTAAAATGCTCTAATAAAAATAAAACCTACATACCATGTAAATATTATAACAAGAAGCCTTGATGAGGTCAGCCAACTAAAGATGAATTGAGAAGAGGCTGCATAACCATCGCCAACTTTTCAAGCTGCTCCTGAAGGATTCTAAATCAAAGGTACCTTAAAACAAAAAGAATTTGGTGGTCAGTTGGTAGGGGTTATTTAATATTAAAATTTAAAATTAATTTTTTACCATTTTGGTAGTATTCATACTACGGAATGATTAAATTTTAATTTAAATCAAATTATAATTCTTATTAACTACGGGAAACAGTCAGAGAAAAACAAGCTCCAGCGCCGGGGTTTGAACCCGGGCCTCTGTATAACTACGGGAAACAGTCAGAGAAAAACAAGCTCCAGCGCCGGGGTTTGAACCAAAAATTGAAATTTGAAGTTGAATAAAAATTAAAATTTAACTCTACTACTTTACTTTTATCTCTACTAATTTACTTTACTTTTAACTGCCGGGATACTCAGAAAATTGTCAGTGGTCAGAATTTGAAAAATATAATAGTCCAGTGCAATTAGACATTCCACTTCGGAAAAATTAGGGGAAAGCTGAATTTTGGCATGAACCTTGATATTGTGGTTCTAAACAAAATGTCCCCATTGATCCGAGTGCCGCTAAAAGAACTACACAGGGTCAAAGGTAATACAAATCGGTTTTTTGTGAATATCTCATTAACAGTCACGTTTACAAGACAATATCTTTATCGAAGATACAACGACTGTGTCCAAGCTTCGAAAAATTGACGTATTATGGATGTATGGAAAATGGAGTGGTATCTCAGAACTGACTGGTTGGAACAGGTACATACATAAAAATACGTGTGGTGTCATGGGAAACCAGGTAGGAATGAAGTTCCTTACATTTTTCATTAAATATAAATTATAAAATCAAACTGTAAGTAGGTATACGTATACATTGCTAACTACTACTTATTTTCGATATTTACAAACCAAGTGACATTTTTGACATATAACAAAATAAACAAAACAAATCAAGTAACAGGGTTCCATAATAACATTTAGTCCCGTCTTTTTGAAGCTTACGTTTAAGTGAGCGTTGCACATGAACGCTTGGACGGATAAAGTTTTCCAACGTATTCAGCCTGAGCATTGGTAAAATGAACATGTGTACCAAATTTCAACTAACTCGGTGAGCTTTTACTCAAGTTATCGTCATCAGTAGATTTTGTGACGGATTTTGCGTGACGGTGATTTCATGACGGATTTTGCGTGATGGTGATTTTGGTTGTTTTTTTTTTTTTTCGGATTCACTCCCGGGCTCCAGAACGCGCCATAAGGAACTTCGTTCCATAAAAACTGCACTTGGCACTTTACCTCTAAGGTGGTGTGGAATGGAGTACATGTTTCATGATAAATAAGAAAGTAAATTGAGGTTATCTCCAAAACCGAAACATCTACAAATAAAATTCATGAAATCTTTTTTGTAGGAAATGTTTTAAGCTACAAATTTGATTACTTGTATTTTTTTCTGTAAATGTAACCATTAATGAGATATTCACAAAAAAAAAGATTTTGATGACCTTTGACCCTGTGTAGTTCTTTTAGCGGCACTCGGGTTCAATGGGGACTTTTGACATTTTGTTTAGAACCACAATATCAAGGTTCATGCCAAAATTCAGCTTTCCCCTAATTTTTCCGAAGTTGGGCCTTTTTTTGAATAATTGCACTGGACTATAAGTATTTAATTTTGTTTTAAAGCATTATTTATACATTTAAAAATAAATAAATAAACAAATCTCCATAAAAAACTTGAGACAACATTAGAGTATGGGAAGATTGTTTCAGGGGTGGACACCACCTCATGTCTTTATTAGAACGTGCACACCCAAGGGTTAAATAAAATTCCTTTCTCTTAAAATTGAATCAGGACTATATTTTACATCATTCATTCTATTACTAAGAATAAAATACCCTCTAAATTGTATTTTAGAGTCTATTTATATACATGCAAAATACTCTTCTGTTTTATTATTAAGAGGATACATAACTTTTTTGTAGCTAGATTGGATTTAATCTCACAATAATCTCAAATGTGTGAAAAAAAAATATTCATAATCTAAGCCTCAAGAACTGTCATCCTTCATATAATATGAATAAAAAAAAAGTGTATTGTAAACTTAAAATCCCAGGAAAAGGTAAAATACTAGTTTTAAAAACATTTATGTTTTGATGTATAAAAAAATAAAAAAAATAAAAAATACCCATAATGTTATGCATTAATTTTACGTACATATTAAAATTCTGGCTAATCTGAAGAGACCAGAGTCCACTCCTTATACAGTTAGTTTTTTTTATTCTTTGATTTGGTCTTCTAACTGGTTTATATGCAGGAGAGTTTTTTTCTTCAGGAAATGAGCAGATAAAGTGTGATAGCGTTATCAGTGTAAAAACTAACCTCTCAAGGAGAGGCTCCTGGTCTCAACAGATTTACCAAAATTATTATTAAATATGGTTCTACTCAATATTTATAAAAAAAAAAAAAAAAAAAAAAAAGATGTGTGAGGCTCTCACGCATTAGAAGTGAAACTTAAGTTCTAGAATGCATTGCTCTCTTTCATTTTTTGACGAAATTTATTATTTCAGGATTGAGAAATGGTTATGGGAAATTTAATTGAAAAAAAAAA
>KZ651703.1:302063-316384 GCA_001010745.2 Gerris buenoi | reverse complement strand
AACCCTGATATCCCTACTCTTATCTATATACATATCTGTTATGATGCGTGCACAGATGTCAAGTCACAGAACAGCACACTGTTCACCGCTCTCTTTACAGATTGAATCTTACTAGCTTTGTGCGCACCTCTTCCCCCTTAGCACCCGATAACTTTACCTTTACCAACGATTATCACTCAAACTATAACCCTACTCTGATCTGTATCACGGTAGGCCAACCGTTTGTCCCAAAGTCTCAATTAGCTCCGCTTAATCAACTTTCTTCAACAGTTTATAACAGAAGCAAAAAGGAATTTAAAAAAAAAAAAAAAAAAAAAATCTTACACCCCTCTTGTCGTGGTACCCGGTGCGGGCCGCACCCCCCGCACCCCCCTTGCGACGCCACTGGTGCTACCTGCAGTGTACTAACGAACCATTCATATTTCATAAGAGTATTTTTGAAGATATAGGTGTAATTTAATGTATGTTTTTGCGCATGTTAATGAGAAAAAAAAAAAAAAATAAAAAAATAATAAATGGACACAGAAAGTAGAAACGTATATGGAACCAACAATGGACTGAGTATGACCTTCCATACAAATTTTATTAAAATTAAACGTGTAGTTTTTAAGGTATGCTGGTTCGCAAAAATTGACCAACAGACATACCGACACAGAAATTTACACGAATTTACGAAATTATAGACATATAACATTTTCGTTCTTCAGAAAATTTGGTAAGTTTGGAAGCAAAAATAATCAAATAAATGAAACTATAAATAATTACAAATGTTAGCTTTTAATTTTTATTAGATTAAGTATTATTACAGTGCTGCAATCTAGTGGCTTAACTTTGTATTATTAAACTTTATCCACTGGCCCCTCTGATTTGAGTCTACCTTATATTTTTATAATTTTAAGATAGCTATTATAATTTCAATTTGAAATTTTATAACTAGAGGGTCCATTAAATTTGACCAAGACTATTTTTTATTTGTTTTAATGGAGCTACATGCCTTCAGTAGTGTAAAAACTGAATTTTACTGCTAACTGTGTATATTGCAGAAGAGGAAGTTTCCTCACCTTGGACACTTATTAAAAATCAATTATCTTTTATCAACATTGATATGATAAAAGAGATTTATTGATTTAGATAATTTTGTGTTTGTCAACCTGCTTTATTTCTTTACTAAATATTATATTAAATTGTTGGCAGACAAAATTACTCGTAGTGCCTGTCGAACAAGTTTAACTTAGTCTCATTATTTAATTAATTAATTTGATGTAAATTAATTAAGTTGCCAAAATCTGCTTTGACAATTGACATCAACTAAAAATTCCTCTCTCCTTGTATTTAGTAGTGCCCAAGGTAAGGCCTATTATAGTAAAGAAATGTCTTTAGTACCTCACTCGGCTCCTAGATGGCAGCAGTTCCCAGTAACACTTTTTTTTTGTCACAATGTACTACAAAATCAAACTCCACAACTCAAAACTATCTTAATTATAGATTATTTTTTGTTTGCCAATAGTTTAAAATATTTTTAAGAAACTATGAAATTATTTTCTTTATATAATTTTCTCTCATAAATAGTAGACCGCCAGTGTTTATTTATTAAAATGTCTTCTCTTAATATGGATTCTAAGCTCATACTTTGATGTATGTACTTATAAGTTGATATCTATTTCGTTTTTGTAGCTTTGTCACATTTTTTTTTATCTGAAAAAAATTACATTACTTGTTTTTTTTTCTTTCTCTTTCCCTATTGATAAAGCCAATTGAATGCAACAGGTGGTCTCAGAGCAGACAATTCAATCACATTAAACTATCAATGAAATCACGATAAATAACATTTAAGAGAAGCACTAAATATAAACTAGTGTGTATATAAACTAAATATAAACTAGTGTGTATATATACACTGGTACAAGACACTGGTACAAGACACTGGTACAAGACACTGGTACAAGACACTGGTACAAGACACTGGTACAAGACACTGGTACAAAAGACTCTCTTGTACTAGTCGCTGGTTTGACATGACTCACCTTTCTCCCATGTTTTTTTATATCTAGCGTTCTTCGCTTTTGTGGCACTGATGATGGCCCTGTGTGGCTGAAAGCTGCTTTGGAAATAATAAAATTATTTTAACGTGGAGTGACTTTTTCTTTCTACATTTAGTAAGTGTTTTGGAGGGGGGGAGATGAAAAGAATAAAGTTCAGCTCCTCTTACCTGCCGATGGTAGCGGTTCAAAAAATACCAACAAAAAATAATAGTAAAAATTAAAATTAAAATAATAAATAAAAAAATCCGAATGATAAATCAACTTCGTAAACAACAAGTATATTTTATAAAAAGATTTGGTTATAGAAATAATATGTACTGAGATTTTACACGAAACGATGTGAGACAGTAAATTGTCTCCTAACCGAAAACTCCTGCACACGACGACTATTTTGTAAATGATATGAAAACCGTAAAAGATAGATAAAGGTAGTAAAGGTAAAGGTTCTAATAAAAAAAAGAAAAGGAAGCTAAAAATAATAAGAATAATCTCTGTGCATATAAGTTGTCGGTCAGTTTCAAATAATAAATGATTAATGATTACTAATATTAAATTAGGTGTATAATTACAAAAGGTTAAGTGAGATAATAATAAATAATTACAAATAATTAACTTTCTTAGTATACAATTTGATAGATATAAAAGTTTCTGAATTGTAAAAATAAAATTGTAAAGTTTTAGAAAGAAAGGTGGGGCCCCAAAGATGATCAGAAGATGAAGTAAGTAAAACTTGATTAAAAGGTGTGATGATAAAAACAAATAAGAGAGAGAAAACTTGAACTTAAATACCAGATCTGGTTTTGGTAGATGATTATGTTAGATAGATACAAAACTAAAAACTTAACTCTTGATTTCAAAAAGGAAAATTAGATATTAGATGCTGAAAAAAAAAATATATAAATTCTCTAGGATGACTTTTACTTTATTAGTTTGTTATTATACATTGCCAGGGCAGCCACACTTGTTCCAAATAAACTAAATGTTTCTAAAGATTTCTAGGTCTTTAATTAAATAAATGGTTAACAGAAAAAGAGAAATATTGAAACAATCTATATAAAGGCAGACATTTTTATTAAAACTAAACATTCCGCCCACTAAAAATGGTCGGCCGTTGGTTCTGTCTCACTGCTTTGAA
The DNA here is from genome assembly GCA_001010745.2 of Gerris buenoi. Lineage (NCBI taxonomy): Eukaryota > Metazoa > Arthropoda > Insecta > Hemiptera > Gerridae > Gerris > Gerris buenoi. The sequence goes on along the minus strand of KZ651703.1, from coordinate 313,207 downwards.
TTTCTAAATTTACAATTTTGGTTAATGGTCGTTGGTATTGTCCTGATGGGGTCTTTAGGGTGACCACTCGGGTGATGCCATCGTCGCCAGTGTGTAGTTTGGAGATTCGGGCTAGTGGCCATTTCATCGGCGAGGTGTTGAGATCCTGGAGCAGAACTAGGTCCCCTACCTTTACTGGTGGTGTCTTCTCAATCCACTTCTTCCTCTGTTGTAGGCTGGTAATGTATTCTTTCCTCCACCGCTCCCAAAAATATTGGAGCCTTTCTTTTAAGAGTTGCCACCTGCTGAGCCTGTTTTCAGGTTGACCCATAAAATCAATTTCAGGCACTGCAGTGATAGGTCCCCCAATAAGAAAATGACCTGGGGTCAAGGGTTGAAGGTCATCTGGGTCATTGGATAGGGCTGTTAATGGGCGAGAATTCATTATTCCCTCAATGCGAATAAATAAAGTGGTCAGTTCATCTACAGTGCACGAGTAATTTGCAATCATCTTATGCATAAGATTCTTTGCAACCTTTACCCCGGCTTCCCAACTTCCCCCAAAATGCGGGGAGTACGGAGGATTAAAGGTCCACTTTACATGTTTTGGAGTAAGATGTGATGTGATGATGTTCTGCGTTTCAGAGTTTTCTAGCCATTTAGCTATTTCAATAAGATAGTTTGAAGCTCCAACAAAATTTGTGCCTCTATCTGAAATAATTTCGGAAGGCAGACCTCGCCGGGACACAAATCGATCTAGAACATTAAGGAATGCTTCGGTAGTAAGTGATAAAACTATTTCCAAGTGTACAGCTCGAGTAGACATACAAATGAACAAACATAGATAGGTTTTTATGGTAGGTGATTTTCTTCTAGACGATTCTCTACATATAAAAGGGCCGGCAAAGTCTACCCCAGTTTTATAAAAGGCTCTGATTTCGTGGAAACGTGAAGCAGGAAGATTCCCCATAAATGGAGCTTTTGGAGTTTTACTTAATCGAATACATGTAATGCATTTGGACTTGTGGTGTCTGATAAGATTGCGTGCTGATGGTATCCAAAACTTTTGATTTATTATGGCTTGCAATGATGTTGGTCCAATATGAAAATGTTCTCGGTGATAATGGTCGACTAATATGGAAGTGAAGTGGGACCGTTTAGGTAGTAAGATTTGATGTTTTTGATCAAAAGATAAGTTAGACTTTGTTATGCGTCCGCCCACCCTGAGCAGACCTTTATTGTCTATGAAGACGTTTAAACTGGTAATAATAGGGTCAACTTTATAATTATTGCCAAAAGCATTAGGATAATAATATTTCTGAAGTACTTTTACAAGCGTTAACAGAGCTTCTTCAAACTCATTAGCGGTTATTGGTCCAGAGTTATTCAGATATCGCTTAGTCACAAATCTGATAGCATAGGCAAAGCTTCTTACAAGCCTGTCAAAGCGAGAGAATCGTTTTGTCCATGAATCAATATCCGAAGGAAAACTAGTGGTCATTAGTGATATAGTACTACTTTTAATTTCCGGTAAATCTTCTTGTAAAGTAAAGTTGAACGACGGCCATTCCTGGTATGGTAAAACTGCCCATGGGGGTCCAGACCACCATAATGGATGGTTAATAAGATTAGAAGGCATGACCCCTCGTGAGCCACAATCTGCTGGATTTTCTTCAGTCCTCACATGTCTCCACCATTCTAGTTTAGTAAGCTCCAAAATTTTTGCAACACGATTGCAAACAAATATCTTTAACATGTGGGGAGGTGTATGTAGCCAGCTCAGAACTATGGATGCATCGGTGAAAAGGAAAACTTGATAAGATGGTAAGTTGTCTAAAAATTTAGCCATTGATAAGAATAGTTTTGCAAGAAGTTCTGCAGCACACAACTCTAGTCGAGGTATAGTAAGTGGTTTCAGCGGAGCAAGCTTGGTTTTTGATTTAAGTAAAAACACTTGAATTTCTGATGAATTCTCCACTCGTAGGTACAATGCTGCACAAAGTCCTTTTTGCGAAGCGTCTGAAAATCCCAAGAGGTGAAAGACTGAATATTGAGGTTTGATTTTTAGGTAACGTGGTATTTCTAAAGTTTGAATATTGGGTAAGTCAGTGATAAAGTTGGTCCAATCTCTTCTAATATTTGCAGGAACTTCAGAGTCCCAGTCTAAGGTAATTTTCCAAGTTTCTTGAAGAATTTGCTTCGCAAAAAATATAATAGGCGAAAGGTACCCCAATGGATCATAAATCCGAGCTATGGTTGATAATATTGCTCGTTTAGTAAACGTAATTACAGGTGTTTGAATTTGGTACTTAAAGACATCATCTGTTGGATGCCACTGCATGCCTAATACTTTGATATAATCATCCGGAACTGAAGATAGATCAACGCAGCTGTTCTTGTCAACACTACCATTTTCCAATGATTTTAATATCTCTGCTGAGTTGCTTGCCCATTTGCTTAATTGGAAACAACCCTTTGATAAAAGTGCCACTAACTGTTGTTTAATGATCAAGGCTTCCTCAACTGAATCTCCACCCGTAGCTATATCATCTACATAAATATCATTCAATATAACTGGTGCGGCTAGTGGAAAGTTGTATCCCTCATCTTCAACCAATTGATGAAGACATCTTATAGAAAGATAAGGTGCTGGTGCTGTACCATAAGTTATGGTATTAAGTTCAAACTCTTCAATTTCATTTTCAGGACTGAACCGCCACAATATGTGTTGATATGCACGATCAGCTGGATGAAGATATATTTGGCGGAACATCTTGACTATGTCCGAAGTAAATACAATTCGGTGACGGCGAAAATTCATAACTACATGGGTGATGTCGTTGTGTAGTTTAGGACCTACCATTAAATGGTCATTTAAAGAACCCAGTGATGTTTTGGAGCTAGCATCGAAAACCACTCTAAGTTTTCCTATTTCTGATTTAAATACTGGTTGGTGAGGTATCACAAACTTAGGTTCAGATGAAGCTTTAGACATGTGTCCTAATTCGAGATATTCCATGAGAAACTTGTTATACTCTATTCGAAGTTCCTCGGATTTATGAAGTTTATTTTCTAGGCTAAAAAGTCTCTTCAATGCTCTTTCTTTAGATGAACCTAACTTTGGCTCAAAATTTTTAAAGGGCAGACTGACCACGTACCGGCCTGATGGAAGACGATAGTGAGTTTTCTTGAAGTGGTTTTCACAAGCTACTGCCTCCACAGATAATTCCGGCTCGTTAACCACTTCCTCTATTTCCCAAAATTTGGTCAGAAAATTATTTAAATCGTGGTTTATAGAGAAGAGAGATACCGAGTTTGGATTAGTTTTTTGAGATTCAAATTTCCCCATTACCACATATCCAAATACGGTTGATAAAAGGTTACAATCTTTCTGAGGTAGATCTTGAGAGAGGATGTCAGTAAAAAGATCTACACCCAAAAGAAAATCTACGGGACCTGGTTGGTAAAAATTTGGATCTGCTAACTCTAAACTCTGATATATATCCTTTATGTTTGTAGGTAACGGTTGTTGAGGAAGATAAGATGTTATAAAAGAAACTACTACAGCATCCGTATTGAAACTGCAATATGGAGGTTTACAAGATTTCAGATAACAAGATGTTTTGCCTTGAGGTTGAATGAGCGGGGCTTCTCCTACTCCGGCGATAGATGTAGAAAATGGTTTAATCTTCAAGCCCAATCTCTTTGCACATTGTTTGGTGACAAAAGAGTATTGGCTCCCTGAGTCGATTACTAGTCTGATAGGTTGAAAGGCTCCAGAGACATCTTGGATCATTGCTATTGCGGTACCAAGTATTACATAAGTGGAATTATTTGATTTGTTAGAATAATTAATACTAGTGAGTATAGTAGCGTGTGGAGCTGTAGATTGGTGTTGTTGGACAGTAGTTTCACTCGGTTTAGCCTTGATTGAATTTTGTTTTGGTATATGTAGGGTAGTATGATGCCTGGTACCACACTCCTGACATGAACTTTTAGAAGTGCATTGCTTTATGAGGTGTTTGGGATGTAAACAATTAATACAAAGGGTGTGCCTTTTAACTAAATGCATTCGCTCTTCTGGACTTGCATTTCGATAAGTAGGACAATCTAATATCTTATGATAACCCCTGCATATGGTGCATGTAGGTGCCCGTTGTTGCTCAGATCCGAAGTAGTTGGGAGAAGAAACATGTGATTGGCCTTTTTGACGACTATTCTGATTCTTGGAAAAATCCTGATTCTTAGGTGGTGAGGGTTCGACAAAAAATGAGGTATTCTTTCTTGACGGTTGATTCTTACTAATATTTGAATAATTTGGCTGAAACTTGTTGGGTGTTGGATGAAAAGGTTGGGCCCTCACAGACTGAGTGGGAATCTCGGCAATTAACGTTAGAGCTTGGTATCTCGTCTCTACAAACCGAATAAGCTGCTGGAAAGTTGGGAACTCAATGTCAATAAATTTCATTTCAAAGTCCTCTCTCGTAGTTGGATCTAATGATCGTATAGCTAATTCAAAAAGAATAAACTCCTTAGCATTTTCTATTTCTAAGTTGTTAAAGGCTTGAACATTTTCTGACATGGTAAGAAAAAAATCTTTAAGTGATTTGGCAGTTGGTTTACCGACATTAGGTTTAAAGTCCATTACTTTGGTAAGATAAGATGATGCCAGCTTTCGTTTATTATCAAAATGTCGTATCAAAGTTTCCCAGGCCTGAGTGTAGTTTGCCTCGATAATTGGTATAGCTTTGATGAGGGTAATAGCTGAGCCAGATAGAGAACCAACAAGATAGTGAAACTTTTCAATAGCGGGAATATTAATGTCATTATGAACTAGCGAGAGATACATGTCACGGAAGACTGTCCAGTTTGACAGATTACCATCAAACTGTTTCAAGGTAATTTTTGGTAATCGGGAGCGTGATATTTGTGAGGTAGTAGTATTTAAGGTCATATTTGGTGCACTTGTTTCAGTAATTAATTGATTATTAGGTGATAAAAGTTTTTCATATAATGATCCGCACTCATAATAATAGCGCTTCACTGATTGTCTCATAGACGTTTCTTTTTCAGTAGGGAAATCCTTTTCTATTTTGGCCACAACATGTAGAAGCACAAGATCATCCCATATGGTATTAAATTTCTCATATAGAGTGTCTAAAGAACGAAACATACCTTGAAACATTCCAAGAGCATCTGGTTCCTTATCTATGCGACGTCCTTGTTCCACCACCTCTTTGATGTCTGAGAATAGATTTTGTAGTTTTGACTTGAGAACGATGACCTTTTGTTCAGATGTTGGTTCCATGGTAGAGATGTGTTAAATAATATTGTAAAATAAAATTAAAAAAATAAAGTCTAATGATATACAGAATGTTACAAATGATATTTGTAATAAGTAGCTCACTACGTAGAAAATTTTTGTGCGTACATGAATTAAATAATAAAGGTAAAAATAGATAAAGAAGTCAATTTATCGTTCGGCCCAAAGGACCAATGTGTTTTGGCGGGGGGGAGGTGAAAAGAATAGAGTTCAACTCCTCTTACCTGCCGATGGTAGCGGTTCAAAAAATACCAACAAAAAAAAAATAGTAAAAATTAAAATTAAAATAATAAATAAAAAAAAATCCGAATGATAAATCAACTTCGTAAAAACAAGTATATTTATAAAAAGATTTGGTTATAGAAATAATATGTACTGAGATTTTACACGAAACGATGTGAGACAGTAAATTGTCTCCTAACCGAAAACTCCTGCACACGACGACTATTTTGTAAATGATATGAAAACCGTAAAAGATAGATAAAGGTAGTAAAGGTAAAGGTTCTAATAAAAAAAAGAAAAGGAAGCTAAAAATAATAAGAATAATCTCTGTGCATATAAGTTGTCGGTCAGTTTCAAATAATAAATGATTAATGATTACTAATATTAAATTAGGTGTATAATTACAAAAGGTTAAGTGAGATAATAATAAATAATTACAAATAATTAACTTTCTTAGTATACAATTTGATAGATATAAAAGTTTCTGAATTGTAAAAATAAAATTGTAAAGTTTTAGAAAGAAAGGTGGGGCCCCAAAGATGATCAGAAGATGAAGTAAGTAAAACTTGATTAAAAGGTGTGATGATAAAAACAAATAAGAGAGAGAAAACTTGAACTTAAATACCAGATCTGGTTTTGGTAGATGATTATGTTAGATAGATACAAAACTAAAAACTTAACTCTTGATTTCAAAAAGGAAAATTAGATATTAGATGCTGAAAAAAAAAATATATAAATTCTCTAGGATGACTTTTACTTTATTAGTTTGTTATTATACATTGCCAGGGCAGCCACACTTGTTCCAAATAAACTAAATGTTTCTAAAGATTTCTAGGTCTTTAATTAAATAAAATGCATGTAATGGTTAACAGAAAAAGAGAAATATTGAAACAATCTATATAAAGGCAGACATTTTTATTAAAACTAAACATTTAAGACATGTTATTTAAATAAATTTAAAGGTGTTGAAGTGTATGGATAAGGAATCTATAACTATTAAAACTCCACGCTATTGTCTCGCGACTTAATACTAAATTCGGCTGACAGCATCTCAGTTTGTTTGATACATTACATTTAAGATGGCAGATTATATAAAATTTTTACGGTAATTACCGTGTAGTTGGCAACCCTGGTTGTAACGCAGTGTTGATTGACACAACCAGCACAGGAGCTCATATATTGTGACACAACCAAGCCTGTATTATATATTCACTTACAGTAATTATATGTATCTATATTTCACTGACGGTTCTAGGGTTAGTTTATCGACTAGGTAGATTATTTAGTGAGCAGAATGTATTAGTCTCGTGTAAGATTAATGTAATATCAGAACGTTGTTGTTTGTCTAACTATATATCAAATGCATTGTATGATTCATAAACGTAATTTATTCTATGATTCATATTAAAATGGATGCATTTTAGTTCTCAGTACCGAAGACATTTTCGTAACGCAAAAAAGACATGGAAAATTGACGCTCTTAAATATTGTGCTAGGCAGTTAGAATTTAATAGAACGTTATCACTTAAATTAATTATAGTTTTCACCGACAGAAGTTTAAAATTTTATATAAAATGATATCAGAGCTCCTAGTGGACCAAATAGTAATCAAAATGGATGAATGTTTCATAATTTCACAGCTTAAGATCGATCTAGTAGTAGTAGTCTAGTACTTGCTACTAGAACGGGTAGGACGAACCACTTGTTCGAACCTTGCAATTAGGCCATCACTTAGGCCCTTTGTACGCCCCGTGGTGGAGAGTTGCAGCCACTTCACACATCATACATATGTACATTGTACCGCCGAAGCGAGTATGATGTGATCTATAGTGAGCCATATAAATCAGAGTGACACGCCGAGGAATCGAACCCCATCTCGTTCCACTCAATGATTCAGTGATGGCCGAGCAGAGGTGGTTTAACCGCCGCGGCTACGCTACCTCCCCTAAGATCGATCTAACTATATCAATTAGAAAAATAGTGTTTCGGTGAAATCCGCGTCACTAAGAAGTTGAAGACCGACGGTATGCTTCCAATACGGAAGCGGAAGCAACTTCAGTGATGTGGTGCATCATGTTGTTGACTCGAAGCAAGTAGTAGTGATCTAGTACTTCCTACTAAAACGGTTAGAACGAACGACTTGTTCGAACCTTGCAATTAGGACATCTTTTTGGCCCGTTTTACCCCCCGTGGTGGAGATTTCCAGCTACTTCACACATCATAGATTCGTTCATTGTACTCCGAAGCGAGTATGGTGTGGCCATTATTTCCATCTATCTTACCGAAGGTAACGGAAGCAATGGGATCGTTCTGAAGAATGAAAATATTTTATGTCTGATTTCAAAACTCCCTAGACAGTCATCCGTTTCAGGCATCTGGGAACATTTTTGGCTCCGTGTCTGTCAGTTGCCCATTTTTTGTGAACTAACATATCTTAAGAACTACTCATCCGATTTTATTGAATAGTGGATAGAAGGTCAAATTTAGCTCATTGTTGGTCCCGCAGAAGTTTCAACCTTCTGCGCCCATTTGTTTCTCTTCAAAATGCTTTATTTACACCTATATCTTCAGAAGTACTCATACTTGTACTGATACTTGAATTCATGTAAACAATCAAAACAATTTTGACATACATATATAAAAATAGGGATAGCAATTTATTAAATTAATCATACAATAATGAATTATAAAAGCAAAAGATCAATAAAGTACGGTCTAGGATGCAAGGATGCTGGATACCACACTAATTGGCAGTCTATTTTTATACATTGTATATTCCAGTAACTAGTTATTAGAATGTTTCGTTGTTACCTTTGTTATTGTCATCGAGTGAGCTGAGCGAAGCGAAGCTCTTATACTACACTTTGCATTTTTTCTGATGCATTCTCCTCCTGAACGGCTGAACCGATCCGCACAAAATTTGGCACGTTCATAGTGACTAACCACAGGAAGGTATAAATCTGAAATGGTGCAAATGGGTACAAAGGGATACGGGGTACGAAGTACAAAAGTTTTCTCCTAAACGGCTGAGCCGATCCGCACAAAATTCGGCACGGTCATAGTGACCAACCACAGGAAGGTATAAATCTGAAATGGTCCAAATTGGTGCACTGGGGTACGGGGTACAAAAGTTAATATAGTATATGCCCTTCAATATGCAATATGCATGTCGTTGGAAAGCTCTTTAAGAGTACAGTTATTGCTGCATGTTAACTTTTGTCATATTTTCATTTATGAGGGGTCATTCTACTGGTAAAATAGGAAAAAATGAAAAAAAAAATAAAAATAAAAAATAAATATGATAAAATGCACGCGCACGCTCAGCTCAATATTGCAAGCATTGCACACCTAGTAGTCAAAGGACTTGTAAAGTCAAAGCCAGCTTGGAGATGTCATGTTTAGGTCGACTCTTGACCTCTTGACTGCTCTTGACTCTTGATTTCTTGACCCAAAGCACTGAACAGGTACAACCTATATGAAACTTCTGCTGGTCGATGTTGTGGTCCAAGAGTCGATTAGCCAACAGTCTGTCCAGCAGTTGGCCACTGCGCATCTAAAGCTGCGTCTACACTATGGCGTAATATGCCAGTTGGCAAGACCAAATGGCAAAGCCAGGTGGCACCACAGACAATTTATATGTCCACACTTCAATTGGCAAACCTAGTCTTGAGTCGTGATGTATGATGAGAGAGATTGTACTTATTGCTGCTGCTACCAAGATTATTATTTCAATGAGGAATGGCGTGAACCACACCTTCGTACTTACAGGACACGACCGGGACATCTTAGGGAAAGAGTTCTATATCCAGCAGGTGAAATAATGCAACATTTAATCACGGTCGTCGGACGATATGGAAGAACTGCATCAGGAGTACAGCAGTTGAACTGGTTTCAGGTACTTCTGTTGGAAAACAAAAAACAATAAGGTAGACAGGTTGAAGTCAACTTGTTTAAATGACCTGCCAAAATTTAGTATATAAGGAAGAAATAATTTGTCTTATGTACAGTTGTATTTAAAGCGTTCAGTAAATCAGTTGTTCTTAGATACAAAGTCTTAATAGGTTATGGGCCCAGCACGCTTCCACTGCGCAGAATAATGCAAAAATGTGGAATGTGTGGTACGTTCCAGAGGCAGGACGAAACCTTTTCTCTATTCTATCTGCTGTTGATAAAGGTGTGAAGTGTGAAATGGATAGTAAATATTGTAAGCTGATAAGAAATGGTGTGGTGACGTCTATTGGATATAGACGAGGTGGGCTTTATCATATGAATATGAAAGTAGAAAGCAAAGNATTTACGTTAACGAAGAAATGAGTTTAAAATGTAGAAGTGATATGTTCGTTTGTTGCTAAAATTGCCATTTTTTACAAAATAATAAAAAACATAAATAATAAAGTAAATAAAGAACAACTGTTGGTCTCCAACAGTATTATTACCCAATTTATTAATAACTAAGGTGTAGAATTGAGTAGTTTGGCTTGTTTCTTAATCAATTACGCAGTGCAATTGTTTTAGGATAGAAGAGAAAATATGGTTCAAAATTTGCGGATTTGGCTGAAACTAGTATAAGCTTTTCAATTTTATGTCCTGCTCTATGTTGTTGAGGGGCTTGTACGGGCAGGAGGGAGTACCTGGCTTGCCTTCGTACCAGAGGGTGAGAAAAGTTGCCGGAATATTGCACGGGGTGAAAAGTGATCTATAAAACATGAAATAAATGTAAAAAGTAATGGGTGAAATTAGGAAGCTTAGGAGGCAAGGAAATAAGGGGGAGGGTAAGAAACGAAAATGTAACAAAGGGTGATGAAGTGTGAAGTGTGCAGGCTTACGGTTTTGATGTAATTAAATGCGTGGTAGGTTGTAAAAGCGCCAGGCGCGGGTGGAAGTGAGTCCTCGCTTCTGCACTATCACAGAGAGACTGCTTTTCCTACGTCTATAGGCGTAAGGGCTCTCCCGCTACTTCCTCGCACTGCCGAGTAGCAGCACCGTCGGTCCTTATCTTCGTTAGTGAATTCTTCTTAGGGAGGGAAGATAAGGAAGGTTTTATAAGGAATAAAACTAATAACAGTGGCGCGAACAGGGCTCATTGATTATTACTTATCAGACAACACAATCGCCACCGATGATATGCCTTATAAACGCTAAAAGGTAGGGTAGGTTGTTGTACCTTGAGCATAGTGTACCTTGGAACACTTTCCGTTTCTGAGTAGTCCTGGTACCTAGCAAGCTGAAATTCAATTATGTTGAAGAACTAGTCGCTAAGAAGCCGCAGAGTTAGTTTCATGTGGATCACGTGAAACACGTGGACGCTGTGGGAAAAAGTTTGTTTTGAAGTGCAAAAGTAAAAAGTTTTCCCCATCTTTTTCGATTTTTAGTATTAAGAGGGTGTTCTTGTTGAGGCCCAATCACCGCTTGTTGATTTCAGCATTGATTGGTGAGTATTTTCATAAGTTATTTGAATATGTTAAGCCTAAGTTCTTAGCGTTAGTCGCCATGTTTGTAAAATGCGTCCCCTCTTGTACCTTGGAACACAACGCCTCCTGAATTTATATGCTATGTCATTTTGTTACCTTAATATTATTACCTTCAGAATAATAGTTTTTCGTTATATGTGTATTGTATC
>KZ651703.1:282278-294367 GCA_001010745.2 Gerris buenoi | reverse complement strand
TTTCTTAAGCTATTAAATATTTCTATTGTACACTAAAGCTTCTAGGAAATAACTTCTATAGACTATAACGGTGAGGTGTTACTCTGTTTATTACATTTTATAATAATCTCGTTGAAAATGATGAACTTAAATGCTCTAATTCAAGGACAAATACTTACTCATACATGTTACAAAGTAACCGACATCGAAATACTCATTATATTCTTTTAAATCCTAGTCATTTGATACAGAAAATGTCAACTTATATCCTACGGTAAATGTATTACGCTTTATAAAAATCTTATAATTTGTAAATAAACATATTACATGAATTATAATCCTCTTTTATAATTATTATCATGCTATATTAACAGCTTAATTCAATTCTTCACGCATATGCAAGTGTAAAATAATAATTTTAAATAATTACCTTTTATGTTTAAATGTATTTTAATAATATATAGAGAATATCATATATGGATGTATTTCTATTTAAATAAATTATACACATATTATAAAAATAAAAATAGTAGATAAATTATGACCGATTTTATTTTTGTATTTGGTAAGTACCTACCTACATTTGGTTGTGTATATATATACTTTTTCATTACTTTATAAACGTCATTTGCTCTCATTTATTTCTGTAGATTTAAATGTAATAATGTAAGAGACATTCCTTCAAGCCTCGTCCAGACTGCCGAACCGAGCAGAGGAAACGAGCAGAGCATTGGTCTCTGCGCATGCCCAGTCTAAAGTACGCCTGCGCATCTTAGAATGGGCATGCGCAGAGACCAATTCTCGGCTCGTTTCCTATGTTCGGTTTGGCAGTCTGGACGAGACTTCAAAGTTCTTTATTATTTTCATAGCTTTTAGAGTACAGACCGCTTTTTATTAACTAAAATTGATAGTTTTGCTTCCGAGCTTACCGATGGTATCAGAAGCTTTGAAATCGTTTAGATGAACAAAGATTTTTGCTGTCTCCGATTTCAAAAATTTCAAGACGGAAATCCGTTTCAGACGTCAGGGAACATTTTTGGTCCCGTGTCTCTGTGTTTGTCTATTTTTGTTAATTTTTAGTCAGACCGTCTGCGTATATTCTATCTATATTATTAAAAAAGTTTTGTAAACAAACAATTTTAGAGAGAGAGTGATATATAACTGTTTGATAAGAGTGCGATAGGAGATAAGGGGGGAGAAAGGTAAACAAAAAAGTCCAGAGAGAGAGTGATATATAACTGTTTGATAAGAGCGCGATAGAGATAAGTGAGAGGTTCTCCGGTGGAGAAAGGGGAGGTTCTCATAGTAAATTCCGTTCAAGAATGACAAGAAGAACTGTCATTCCCGAGACAATAAACAAAACACGGGCGATGTAATAAAGAAAGCGCATTGTTTGTTTACATGCCTTAATCAAAAAGTGACAGCTTTCAATATACAACAAATCAAAACTNTGTTACAAAGTAACCGACATCGAAATACTCATTATATTCTTTTAAATCCTAGTCATTTGATACAGAAAATGTCAACTTATATCCTACGGTAAATGTATTACGCTTTATAAAAATCTTATAATTTGTAAATAAACATATTACATGAATTATAATCCTCTTTTATAATTATTATCATGCTATATTAACAGCTTAATTCAATTCTTCACGCATATGCAAGTGTAAAATAATAATTTTAAATAATTACCTTTTATGTTTAAATGTATTTTAATAATATATAGAGAATATCTTATATGGATGTATTTCTATTTAAATAAATTATACACATATTATAAAAATAAAAATAGTAGATAAATTATGACCGATTTTATTTTTGTATTTGGTAAGTACCTACCTACATTTGGTTGTGTATATATATACTTTTTCATTACTTTATAAACGTCATTTGCTCTCATTTATTTCTGTAGATTTAAATGTAATAATGTAAGAGACATTCCTTCAAGCCTCGTCCAGACTGCCGAACCGAGCAGAGGAAACGAGCAGAGCATTGGTCTCTGCGCATGCCCAGTCTAAAGTACGCCTGCGCCTCATTTATTTCTGTAGATTTAAATGTAATAATGTAAGAGACATTCCTTCAAGCCTCGTCCAGACTGCTCAGCCTGTTTTTCTCCGGTACTGATGATGACTATTTTAATTGAAAGCCGACACTGCTATAAAGATAAAAAAAAATAAACAGATATTTATAGTGAATAAACAAAGAGAAATAACTTCAACTTAAGAATGATTTAATATCAAATAAAAATTTAATGAGGTTTAATTATTGATTAGTTGGTTTAACAGTTTCTTAAGCTATTAAATATTTCTATTGTACACTAAAGCTTCTAGGAAATAACTTCTATAGACTATAACGGTGAGGTGTTACTCTGTTTATTACATTTTATAATAATCTCGTTGAAAATGATGAACTTAAATGCTCTAATTCAAGGACAAATACTTACTCATACATGTTACAAAGTAACCGACATCGAAATACTCATTATATTCTTTTAAATCCTAGTCATTTGATACAGAAAATGTCAACTTATATCCTACGGTAAATGTATTACGCTTTATAAAAATCTTATAATTTGTAAATAAACATATTACATGAATTATAATCCTCTTTTATAATTATTATCATGCTATATTAACAGCTTAATTCAATTCTTCACGCATATGCAAGTGTAAAATAATAATTTTAAATAATTACCTTTTATGTTTAAATGTATTTTAATAATATATAGAGAATATCATATATGGATGTATTTCTATTTAAATAAATTATACACATATTATAAAAATAAAAATAGTAGATAAATTATGACCGATTTTATTTTTGTATTTGGTAAGTACCTACCTACATTTGGTTGTGTATATATATACTTTTTCATTACTTTATAAACGTCATTTGCTCTCATTTATTTCTGTAGATTTAAATGTAATAATGTAAGAGACATTCCTTCAAGCCTCGTCCAGACTGCCGAACCGAGCAGAGGAAACGAGCAGAGCATTGGTCTCTGCGCATGCCCAGTCTAAAGTACGCCTGCGCATCTTAGAATGGGCATGCGCAGAGACCAATTCTCGGCTCGTTTCCTATGTTATTCTTCACGCATATGCAAGTGTAAAATAATAATTTTAAATAATTAACTTTTATGTTTAAATGTATTTTAATAATATATAGACTTTGTTGGACCTAGTTGTGTTAGAAACTTCACCCTGCAGGATTCAACAACTTCTTCTGTACTCTACTCACCAGCATCTACGGCGTCTCTAGGTGTAAGGATGTCCTCTGGTGCTGCGACTTTGGGGCTGCGTCGGGGGGTGTCGCGGTCTCCNTGAACTCCATAAAATCAAAACAAACCATTATTTTTGTTGGTAAAAAGTAAAGAAATATGTGTGAGGCTCTCACGCATTAAAAGTAAAACTTAAGATCTAGAATCTAGAATATAAAATATATTTGTTCCGAGGTAATATCTTTATTTTAAAGTGCAAAAACTATTACAGCGGATTTAAACTTTTTGAACGGGTGCCGGTTCTAATATATATAAGTAATAGACAAAATAATTATAATACCCTACACTAGGCTGCGGCCGCCCAGGGGAGGGGGTTGACGAGCGAATCGAGTAGGGGGCAGAGCCCTCTAGTTTATATTAATTTAAAAAAATGTAAGTCAACTTTGAAACAACCACACTTTCAACTGCGATTGAACCATTGGATTGTGACCTTAATAACGATTAGGACTTCTATGATGAACAAATAACCTAACTTTTTCATCAGTTCAGTAAGGATAACCTATGAAAATGTTCGAAACCGTCCTCAATTGGGAGACTATTTAGGGTATGTAACTACATATATTAAAATTAGGCATAAAAATGCCAAAATAATTAAAGTTGTATTACAACTTTAATGTTAATTCAGCAAACAATGATTAAGATTAAAATTTTCTCTATGATAAAATAGGTCTGAACAATGTAATCAATCAACTCTGTCTCTATGCATTTCATTAGTCTTCTAGATTAATCGTAAATTGCAATTTAAGTAATTTATGTTTATTTAAGGTCAATGATTACATACAATGTATGCACACCATTATTTTAATTGCTATATCATTTACATAATTCTAAGTGGGAGTGTTATTTTATTTTTATTATATATTTCCACCTCAGGGTAGAAAAAAGTTGAATTTGCATTTATTTTTAAATTATTCCAGACGCTTTCTATAATATATTTTATTTTTTAAACTTAACAAAATTATGTAAATTCGGGGTGATGTCAGCATTTTCTCAAATCCAAGGAGAAATGTCTTAATACATATAAGGACAATGTAATGAAAGATACATAGTAGTTTGACAAAATATAAGATAGTAGATGGATAGATCCCCTTTTTTACTTTTCGTCATCTTTGGTAGGAAAAGTTAAGTTGAGTGAAAAATTTAAGTTGTGTAGGAAAAATTATGTTGCATTTTAATTTTCTGACTCACCAAAAATTATAAAAATCTAAAAGTGGTCCGATCGAGTTGAAATTTGGCACGAATGTAATTTTGCCTGACAAGCGCCAGTTGTAACAAAAAGCTACCAGTGACTTCACTGTAAAAAAAGCTACATAAAAAGAAAGTTGATAAACATTGCGATGAGCACACAAAAAATCGAAGGGTGTAAAGTGGAAGGGGTATGGGAATAAATAAAAGTGGAAGGGGTATGGGATAAATAATTGTCTAGTATGGTTTAGTTTTTCTATCCCCTTTAAGAGTTGGAGTTTCAAACTTAATACTTAATAATAATTAGTTTAACAATAATGTTAGGAATTATATACAAATATAAAAGTGCTCTTTGTGACCGGTACTCAATGTCACGCGTCTTTGTTGTGGGGCTGAATCAGCGCTGTTAGTAAAATCGCCGAATGGTAACATTGAACACCAGTGTAAAGCATTCGACACCGGGACTGGTTTACCTTTTCTATCCCTCTTTAGAGACAGAGAAGCAATTTTAACAATTAGTTCAAGAATGATGTTTGGAAGTACATACAACATACAGAACAGTGTCCTTTGTAACGCTAGCCAAATAAAGTTTAGTCCAGTAGTTGTGGGGCTGAATAGGCACGGTTGCGATTTAGCCCCGCAACCAAGACGCGCAACATTGAGCCTCGGTGTTGACTAAGCTTGCTTCTCACGAACAAGCTTAGAAAGAACATAGTTATCGAAAAAATTAATTTACATAAAATGATGACATAGCGAGTGGGAATTTAAAATTCAGAACTAGAAGTACCATGGGAATAATTTGGTTACATCATTTTAAGAGTGACTCAAGAGTTTATAACTATAATTAACGTAATAAAAATGTACGTGATCCATAAAGTTAAATTAATAGTTACGTATTGATCAAGGGAGGGCCGGAAATCGAAAGAAGAAAAATATTGGACAATTTATTGATACTAAAATAATTAGCCGAATTTTAATGGCACCATTAATATTCCGCTAAATAACACCGGTGTTAAAAATATATAAATAAAAAAAAACCTACAACCAGGCATATTCTTCATTGCTCTCATTAAATTGAAGATTAAAACAAGGTTTTAAATTAATTCTAGTTTTTAAAAAAACAATATTTTAAAAAAACCGTCTTAAATCAACACAGATTCCTCACCTCAGACTCCACGGCATGAATATTGAAAACAAGTTTTTTTTGCATTTTAAATTGCAATTCTTTTCGCGTTAATTAAAACAGAGATGTAAATCTAGGCCAGAAGAGGCAGAGGTGTAAGTAAATTAAATGAAAAACAAAGTACCTATAAATCCAGGATATTGCGAGGTGCTCGCACATAACCCGAGAATTACTTTATTGGAATGAAGTTATATTTTTTTCTTTTAAAGTATGTAAGTAGGTCAGTTTAAGTGAAGGTGGAGCGAGAAACACAATGTTTTTCCTTCTTATAAAATTACGATATCTTGTGTATAAGTGAGTCTTAAGATTAAAAGAGAGATGGAGTTGGAAGCGATGCATCTTGTCTGCAGTCGTAGCCACAGCCCCTCGAGGTACAGGCCCTCTGTGTACCCGGTACCTTGTAGGTCACTGGGCCCGGCTTGAGTCGAGACAGATAATGCAACCTATTCCAGGGCATTTCGCATCCTCTTACAACCCCGAGGCGATTAAACCCGAGAAGAGAATAAAAAGAAGCGGCTTCAACCTTTAGACGGATATTGCCACCGCCTTCTCTTTCGATTCTTCAATAATTGGATATAACATTAATATTTGATGTAGCGATCCATTGTTTTAGTTATTGTTAAGTTAAAAAGAATACGTTTTTCAGTAAATCAACCGAGAAGTTATACCAGTATTAAGCAGAAAATCGTTTTGGAAAGAAAGATATTAAAATACGATAAGACACCGTATTCTTGAGTTCCGTTTCCAGTTTGCAAAGGGTCATCAAAGTTTAATAATCATCAATATGTATTGAACAGCGTATAAAATAAACATGTCAATATTAATTGTTTGCTAACCAGTTAGAGATTCAGGGGTATAACAAGACAACCGCCGAGATGCCCCCGCGATAATTAATTTTTTTTTGCACACCGCCTGGAGAAAGAATATAGTAAGAAACGACTTACGGCTTTGTTTGAAGTTTCTTCCCTAACTCAATACAGCACCTAAAAAACTTAACGTCTCCCTCATATAGTTACGGCCTTATGCTTTCTTGTAGTAGTGAAATATACTTTTGTATAGTAGTGGGATATAGTCATGAAAAATTCATTTGTTTATTAGTAGGATATAGGTGTGAAATTACTTTTGCTTTTTGTTGTTTAGAAGTGGGATATAGTTGTGACATATACTATTGCATGATATAGTTGGATTTATACTTTTGTATAGTTTTCTATCTATGTAGACTTAGTTTTCACCCAAATTTTGTATCCGAGCATACCGAAGGTAACGGAAGCTATGTAATCGTTCTGAAGTACGAATATATTTTGTCTCCGATTTCAAAAATTCCAAGACAGAAATCCGTTTCAAACATCAGGGAACATTTTTGGTTCCGTGTCTGTTTGTCACTCATTTTTTGCGAACCTACATCTTAAAAACTACACGCCCGATTTTAATGAAATATGTATGGTAGGTCATAATTAGATAATTGTTGGCCCCGCATAAGTTTCAACCTTCTGTGTTCATTTGTTTCTTCCAAATGCGCACAAGCATAAATTTATTTACACCTATAGCTTCAAAACTACTCATCTTTTTTGTATTAAAACTTTTATAGTTTATCGAAAGTAACCTGCAGATAGCCCCAGATTAATTTGGACCGTGCGCTCTTTAACTTTTGCTAAATTGATATTTAATTCATGTATAAAATCAAAACTATTTTGACAGATGAAAAAACGGGGAAACAAATTAGACGATGATGGGTTGTAAAAGCATATACTCAATAAAGTAAGTGACAGGATGCGAGGAAGCTATGTGCCACACCAATTGGCAGTCTATTTTTTTTAAATTAGCTTAGACCTGTTAATATAGAATATTGTTATTTTTCACTTATCACATCTAAAGGATGCGATAATGTAACTTTCATATGCGAGTATTTCACCATTCTGAGATTCGAGTCAACATTACTATTAGATTATTAGGACATAAGTTGCAGGATGAGAATATTATACTACATACCAGATAGATGCTGTGATATCCGTTAATAAATTATTAAAATAAAAACAATTTTGCTTAATAGTACGAAATATTTTCTGGTATAAAACATATTTATTCTTTATTCTACATTTGCCCTTTATTATATCTACTTTATAATAAAGAATAAATATATTTTACCCGACTAATATTTAATTTCTCATAACCGAAGACGAACTTTATCAGACAGGTTTAGCTTAAGAAGTAGGTCAGAATTGGATCATTTAGCTATAAACTAAACTAACCCAAAAAGTCGAATATAAATATGCAATTTATTCTGATATTATTAAGCGAAATCTAAAAAACTAAACTTGAAAGACTTAAACTTTGACTGATCATTCTCTACTTATTTTCAAATACAAAAAAACAATTTTTATTCTTGTAACTTCATACACCTTCAATCATAATAAATCATTTCAAACCATATTACTCCATATAAAACAGAATTTATTACTTCTCATATCTATGATAAAAATACCGTAAATGGAATTACATGTAATGAAATTTTATAGCCATAAACTTTAACCCCGTTTAAAAATTTATTATAACTGTACTTAAAAAGATTTTAATCACAATAAATTACCTAAATTACTCGAAGTACAGAGCTTAATATTTTCATAAAATCTCATTTTAAAAGCAAAACTCCCTTTCATTATATTTTTGAAAAAAAAAAAACTGTAATATGTAATGGTAAATTTATATGTTTATAAGCTTTTACATTATTCCTCTTTTTTTTGCTTTAAGAAGATGGCTGGTAGTAACAACGGTTATAGCAAAGGGAACCGTAAATTCGCATTCGTTTTATCATTTTTTTTCCACCGATGCCTGAGGGAACTGAAGCGGTGGATAGACTCGGATGGTTACGATACCAAATGGATGTTTTTTCCAATGTTTACGCCCCCGACTATTTCTTACCGCGCTTCAGATGATACGCTTAAGAAATAGTTTTTTTTTCGGACTTTAAAAACAGTTGTTAAATTCTAAGTCGGTACTTAAGGATTTTTATACGGATTCTTCTCAGTAATTTTTATTTTATTAAAAAGTACAAGCGGTGGTTATAAAAAGTAGTGTAATATCAGCTATAAAGACAACTGCGTTATTGTTATTGACTTTCAAATATACCAGTCTTTGATTTATAGCTGGTAAAACAATGAGATTCCAATAAGAGTATTTCAATTGACAAAATTTTGGTTTTGGTTAGTTTTGATTTAGTTATGACCGAATTTTTAAGTTTTCAAAATACTTACTTAATTTGAATATCATAAAAGTAAAATAAAACTAAAATATAAAACACTCTACCGCAGGACTATAGGCGTGTGTATATTGCATATACGCTATGAGAACGATTTGATAAGTGATTTTTTAAAAAAATAGGATAGTGAAAAAAAAATAGTGATTTTTTAAAAAAATAGGATACTGCTGTTGTTCTTAAAATTTCGAAATTATCTCTTTAAAAAAAAAATGACAAGTTTACCGGAGTAAGGACTTACGTAAATTTGTTAGTCTAAAAAGCATTAAGTTAATAGTAGTTATTCGTGCAACTAGTGCGTAAAGTGGCACTTTGCTGCACTCGAGAGAAATATTTACGTACGAGCCGCAGGCGAGGGCGGAAAGGTTTCTTAAGTGCAGCAAAGACATTTTAAGCTCGAGTTGCACATTAATTTTTCTTACAGTCAGTTTTTAGGTTTCTGTACAAAGTACAAAAAGGACTTTCATTCCAAACAACAACGAACTCCAAATACAAAAAGAAACCTCATATAACGGCTCTGTATGTCTGTCCGTCAGTTGGCTTGTTTCAACTCATAAACTACTATAGCTAGAAACATGAAATTTGGCACACAGGTACATCTCGGCATTTTAGACAACTGGACAAATTTTGGTGTTTTTACACCTAATATTTCCAAGATGGTGGCCCTGCCAATATGGCGGGTGACAAAAAAAAGTTTTTAGCTACCATGACATGTTATACATCAATTTAAAGGTCTTGAAGTCTAGAAAAAGTATATGCAACTATACAAATTTTACACTTGATATTTTAAAGATGGCGGCCAATATGGCGTGCGGCTAAAAAAAGTTTGACCCAAAATTTTGATTTTATTAAAATGTTTGAGTGGTGTATCATTTTAAAGGCATTGAAATGCCTTATATATATATATATATATATATATATATATATATATATATATTATACATCATTTTTGTATAAATATGGAAAATAATAGTATTGAGTAAATATTTCAAAGCATAAAGCTTAAAGAAACTTTAAATATCATTACAAACCAACATATTTATTATAAATGATCTAGAAAAGTAATTTTCAAACGTCAGAAATACATTTTTTTTTTTTTTAAGTTTACATTTTCGGAATATGTCAGCAACCATCTGATTACAAAATTCGTTAAGAAGGCGATTTTTTGTTAAGTTATATTTTGGTAGACATCTGAATTTTCTGTAAAGTTTCAACTACTTGAAATACCCAGAATTTGATGCTAGACTATTTTATAATTTGAGTGCATTATTAGGTAGTAGTGTTTTAGAAACCAAAGTATATAATAAGGTATTCATTAATGCTGTCTTTTGTAAAATTGAAGAATATAGTTGTAGGTGATTTATAGGTATTTATTTAAATCAAATTATAATCATTATTAACACTGGGAGACAGACAGAGAAAAATAGACTCCAGCGCCGGGATTTGAACGACGGGCCTTCCGCATTTCCAGATTGCAGATGCTCTTGCCAATGGTTGCATGTGTGATTCAAATCCCGGCGCTGGAGTCTATTTTTCTCTGTCTGTCTCCCAGTGTTANTATATATATACATAAATATCCTTAAAGTAAGACCAAAGATTTTTATCAAAAATAACACGTTTTTAAACTAGATTTATAATAAACAAAAAAACTCAAGCAATCTGTTATTATAAATAAGAAATAAATGATCATTTGTAGGTACAAGCAGTCAACATAGATTATTATTATTTTTGATTATTTATTCTTTATAATCTCCTTTTTATTATAAATGAAAATCTTAACATAATTTTTTGTTAAAATACTTCCTTCTTAAAACAATTTTTTTTCTTAAATAAATATATATTCTCATGAAGTCATAAGGTTAATGATTAGTTGGTTACCAAGGTTACCTTAAGTAAATATAAAAAAAAACTAATAATATTTAACTTTTAAAATTAATTTTGGAGTAAAAATGCTATTCAATAATTATTTCTATCATTCTTTCTTTGCAGAAAAAACTTAAATAAGTTAAGATAGTAATCGGTAATTTACAGAGCTAAACAATGGTGTAGCTAATGCTCATTCATAATTTAACTTTTATAATAATTTTGTTTTAACAAGGATAAATAAAACAAATAAATTGATTAAATGATTTGTTGATCTTGAATTACTTATTACATCATTATAAATATATGTCTTACTAAAGGGTTTACACAAAAAAAATTTAAAAATACCTCTGAATAACTAGCGAATGCTACCAATAAATAGAACGATTTTTAAAGTTGATTAAAATATAGTTGTTTTTTTACATGAAATAACGATATAGATAATTTAGAGCATTTTAAGTTACAGTGTTTCTCTAGGAACAACATTATTCTTAAAAATGTTATTCATATTGTACTTAATTTCCCAGTATACAGAATGGGATCGTCCAGTAGTTTTTATTTGTTAAATAAAATTATTATTAATTTAAATCAAATTATAATTATTATTTACAAAGGGAGGGAGACAGAGAATAATAGACTTCAGCGCCGGGATTATTCTTCAATGTAGCTTAATTGGTTAGAGCTCCCGCACACTGGAAATTAGGGCTGGAGGTCCGTGGTTCAGGTCCCAGCGCTGAAGTCTATTTTTCTCTGTCTGTCACCCTTTGTAAATAGTAATCATAATTTGATTTAAATTAAAATTTAAACGTTCCGAATTATGAATACTATCAAAAACTTATAAAAATTAAATTTAAAATTATTATTGAAAATTATAGAAAAAATTGTCTTTTGTCTTTTATAATTTTCCCCTTCATGGAAGCTAGATTTTTTGGGTGAAAGTGACTTATATGTTATTGTTTATTATGTTTAGAATTAAAATGGACCAAAATTTAATACTTATAAAATATATAACTACAGCTTATGTTTTTTTATCAATCCTCTGTACATTGATAGTACACAAAACATTATATAGGGTTAAAAACTTTACTTATAAGTCTCGTAAGTGGTCTAGAAAGCTAAATATAATAAATTTTGCATGCAATATGTCCTTTAAGTAATCCAACACATCCCAAACATTTTAAATTTCACACAAACCAGATAAAGATTCATAATATTTCATAATTTTGTTTAAAAAAAAAAAAAAAAATACCAATTACCTAACAAGAGATCTTTAAAAAAATGCATACAAGAAATATTAAAAATGATAAATGCAGCACCCTAATGACAGTAATTAAACTTACTTGACT
>KZ651703.1:257060-267267 GCA_001010745.2 Gerris buenoi | reverse complement strand
AGAATAAGATACGTAATATATTACATATATAATACATGTATATAATATATTCATTTTAAATTTAAATTAATAAATAATGAAATAAAATGATCAATCAATACTTACTATTATAGTAGGTTTTCAATAGTACTATATAGTAGGTTTATAATTTGTTTGAAGTGACACTTCTTTAGGCAAATTTGAATAGATTGGCATAGATGAAACAAAATTGCATGCAACGCAGTTTATGATTGGAGACTCGTCCAAGTAAAAGATGTTTTACAGGTAAATCAACTCCCGACTTCCACCTACCTCAGATTCAGCAGGCATAAGTACTAACCATTGCACCACGGAGGTATATTATTTTTTCAATATACAGACTTGGCATATAAGCATAATAATATAATATATGTAAATAAAAGTTTTTTCTTCCATTATTCGCTAAAATTATATTAAAATAATTTTTTATTCAATTAAAGTCCACATAACCATTTCTCAATCCTGAAATTCTAAAATCAAGTTCAAAAAAAATGCAAAGAGACCAATGCATAAAATCAACTGCTTCTAGAGCCTAAAGTTCACTGCTAATGCGTGACAGTCCCACACATATATTTTTTCAATCAAATAATATTTAATTGAACTAATGATTTTTTACGTAAATGATTATATAATGAAAATACTAATTTATATTTTTTACACAAAAACGGATAAATGATTACTCATATGTAAAACCATCATTAGCCACAACTTCTTTAGAAAGCCCCCACTTTAATTAGAAAGATCATAAGTCAAACCAACTCGAATTGCAGCAATAATTATTGTGTTTTTGTATCAGGTTCAGCCTTTCGGCCCAGCAAACGCTATTAAATGTATTTAATTGTTTTTACGTTGATTGAAGTTTAAAACTATATGAAAACAACAATCATCGATTTAAAGTATTTAGGTTCTAATTTTATAGATTTTTTTTTTTTTCATTAGAGAGATTCATTTCAAGATTACTAGGTAATAAACAGAAGCTAACCCACAAAATGATTACGGTAAATACTAAGTTAAGTTATAATAACATCGAATGTTGTGCTCGTAGCATACTATGATAATAAATTGAGTACTAAAACTTCCGTACATGGTTCTTCAGATCGTATGAATAGGGTTCGCTTATCGTTACGATCTAGAAGGGCGTTTTATGAAGATGTTTAGTTTTAGAACACCTCTATTCTTTCATTCCTAACTTTCTCTATTCTTTGAGTATGACATAAAATTGTTTTAAATTAGATAACTTTAAAGTAGAACGATAGGCATAAGGTCTCTGTCCAAAGAGGCCGTTTAACTACGACGTAAACTTTTGATCACGTATATAATATATAATCTAATAAAAAATGTTTTAAATACGATAAGATTGTACTTGGATGTTTTCATGCAAGACTTACTTTCACTGTCTAAATACGAAATCATCCATGGACTCAACTATAATTTTGAAATTAATCTTATTCCATCGGTTTCAACAGATTTTATAGAAGTTGTATATTTTATGGTTTCACATTGTTTCCTAGCAATCTAATCCTTTCAAGTAGAGATGTCTGTCTTTAAGAATTGAATAAATAAACCAACTTTCATCCCTAAATTTGATTAGACCCGATAACAATATTCGTGACACCTCCAATCCCAAACGAATACCTGTCTCTTTCTAATCCATTTAAACTAGGGATTTAGTGGTAGCAGACAGCAATGGTCTAATAATTAAAAGACAATAGAGGATTATTAAAAAACGAGTATTATGTTTCTGGACTCTTGTGCTTATGAAGTTGTAGGCATTCTACTGAAATGCTAATTTATAATGAGATATTTTCCAGTTGCTTTAATTAAATCACGGATATAATGCGCGATCATCTCCTTAATTAAATTAAATTAATTAATTTTATTTTTTGTATTAATGACCAAACAACTAAGGTCAGTCAAAACAATTGACATCCCTATGAATGACATAAGAAGTAAGATGTGATATCGGTTTGGATAAAGTTCTTGCATAGCTGTAAGATGCACCAGGGATATTTGATGTTTCGTATGTACTCGTAGTATTATTACGGCTTTAAGGATAAGCAATAAAAGGTCAGGTTGTAGTTGTCTGAGTTTTAAAAGTGTGCAGTTTTTAGTGTGGGTCGTGAGACCTGGGCGAGGAAAGGGAGGGATGATGTTGTTACACATATTTGATTAATATAGAGCAGGAGCTCGAGGGCTGTTTTCTCCTCGGGGCGTTGCGTCTTAAGGAACGGGCTGCCAGATCGTAAATCCTTTAGCGGGCGGTGCTCTCACCGGGAAAGTTATCCACGGTGGGCTCGGACTTCGTGTGGCTACCGCTAGGACTTCTTCGGGACTTGTTCGAGACCGTCCCTTTTTTTCTCTCTAGCTCGAGGGGAGAGTTGGCCGGTGCTACCGCTAAGAAGAAGGTCCACCACGTCCTTGAAACGCAGCGACTCTCTTTCACTCAGCACGAGCTTCGCACCCGCATCGGGTTCAAGGCGAGGTTCTCGCAAAACAATAAACCCCCAAGGCACCATTAATGTAAATACCGCCCTCTTCCAGAAGACTCTTTGCTCACCCCCCTTCCTCCACAATATATATGTATGTTGTTTTTTTTTTACTACTCCTCCCGGGCATGGCATTATAATAAGAAGCAGAAAAAGAGAGATCACCCTGCGGAGCTGCCGTTGCACCGGACTTCTATTTAAAAAAATTCAAAACACCCACTCGCTTCCGATTCCAACCCAGATAAAGATTTCTCCTTTAGTCCTCATATCATTTGAGAGTTAGAAAAAAGGGAGCAAAACGATGCTTCGATAAAATCGAATCCAATAAGAAGCAAAGTGTGTCATCAATAATAACTGCTTCTTAGATGTTGTGCAATCGGTCATTTGGTTTCCTCATTTTTTATTCATGCCCATCAGGAGTGTATGTAAGGGGAACTGATTAAGATTAAGGCTTGTTAAAAGTTACTCTAAACCAGCATAACGCCTATGTATTGGACGAGTATATACCGATCAAACTTATTTAGGAAATACGTACTGTACAAAATATTCACTTGTACAAAAGTATATTCATGTACTTTATTGATAATTTTAATAAAAGATATCAAATTTAGTCTCTAATTTAGTCAATAAAGTTTGTCGAAAAATGGCCAATTGTGAAAAAAAAGAGACGGAATCAAAAATTTGAATGATTTATATATTTTTTAAGTATGTACATATTGAAAGAATCGTTATTATATATTATATGATAACGAAATTATGCATTTAATAGTTACTAGGGTGGATGGATGATAAGGTGTAAGGTAAATAAAAGTAGACAATACATTTTTACTGGAGAGACGTATCGACCCTTATTAAGGTCATCCTCAGTCTATAATATCTAAATTAACAAAAAACCTTAATCGCTTAAGTTTGACTATGTATTTAATTAAAATCAATTAATTAAGATTCCTAGTAGGTAATAAAGATTACTACTAAAATTAACAATAATAAAAACTGATCAATATACTTACAAATGGTGTTGATGGTTAAAATTAAAACCATCAACGTAATAAAAATTATCAAGTATTACCAAAATAAGGAATATGATTACTTTTTTCTAAAATCGGAAGGAAAGATGAGCTTCTTGTATCAATGTTTATAATATATTCAAAATTAAATTATAATAATAATTAATGACTCAGGTACCTTATACGTCTTATTTATCAGCCAGTTTATCGCAGTGAGAGTCAGGTAAATTTGTAAGATAATCCTTGGGGCATCTCCTGTAACATAAAAAAGACAGAACATAATATTACAAAAAAATAAAGTTATTTATTTTTATTTTTTTAATTTGTTTTCTTTATCTGTTAAGTAATAGGAAATAATAAGTAATAGTGATAAGGATAATGTCTATTTAATAAGGATGTGAACTATATCTTCAATAGGACAATAGAGAGGAGTCCAAATTGCCGTGATTTGGTTCCAGTAAAGAATAAGAATGGTACGGCTGTGCTCGACTTGGCGGGGGCACTAGTTTCCTAATAAGAAACACAGTTCAACAACCAAAAATCATCTGAAAAAAGAGGGGTAAAGAAAGGGTAAGGATACTTGAAGATCCTAATCATCATTTTTAAATAAAAATGTTGGAACAAGAGGAAAATATACCTTGATATTGTTGTTCCAAGTCAATTCCTCTCTAAAGCATTATCATAAATTAAAAAAAAAATACATGTGTCAAATTTATCATAGCGTCCTTATCCTGTCCTCTCAGAATAGATTTTAGCACAGGAAATTAATGCGGAACGAAAAAATTCAGATTAGGTATATAGTGGTGTAGGCGGGCAAAAGGTGCTTATACTTGCTAATTCCATTTTAGCATTCTTCTTTTCCAACGTCACTTTTTTGATCTAATTAAGGCTTGAAAAGAAAATGTAAACGAAATAGAATGCACGATATATCTTTATAAGTCTAACCTTTCAACTTTATTATAATATCGATCAATTTGGGAATAGTTAAAAAGATTTTTTGAATATTCGATTTAGAAAGGACAATTTTAGGATGTTTTTGGAGATAATCACTTTCTTTTTTTTGTCACAATCGACAGTGTTAAGAATAGATAAATCAATCATTCTAAGCGTTGGCCGATAGCATCAGAGTTAGGAATATGTATTAACCTAGTTTGTTGTAGATGTTAAATAATTGATCTAGAGTCTAGTTTGGTTTTAGGATGGATAACAGAATTAGGAATTAGCAAACGTAAGAATAAGATACGTAATATATACTATAGTTTTTGTAGGTACAATAAACAAACGTTAAGAGGATTTAACATCAGCAGGGAACGGGGCACTTTTTTAGATTGTTACTCTTCTTATAAAGAAATCAGAGGGGAGTATCAATATAAAGAAGGTATAGGAATGTTCCTTTAGACTGTTACTTCCCTTATAAAAATAGAAGTGTGATATTCCTTTGTCCCAAAGTACATTTGACTAAATATCCCTTTGCCTTAAAAGTTATTTAGTCATAGTCATTTATTTTCTAAAAAAAAAAAACATAGGGGAGTAACAATCTAAAGAAGTACCGTGAATGGAATATGGCGATTCTTATTATTGAGAATAGAATTTATTTTATAAATTATTTCATAAAACTAATGGTCGAGACTTAGTTTGTTGTAGGGGTTAAATTATTAATCTAGAGTCCAGTTTGCTTTTAGGATGGAGTAGCAATTAGAATTAGGAATTAGCAAACGTAAGAAGATATAACTAAATTCTTCGGACGATCTTACACTGTGTAAAACGATAAATTATTAATTTAATCTGCTGTTATTCTATTTCTATTGTTTTAACTTCATTACCAGAGATTTACAAAACTAGTTTGTAAAGGTACAATCAACAAACGATGGAGAGATTTAACATTACCAGGGATTGGAATGTGGCGATTCTACCGATTGAGTAGCATTGCATTTATAAAAGTTATCTCAAAAATGAAAGCTCAAGACTTTGTTGTAGATGTTAAACAATTGATCTGGAGCCCACATTGCTTTTAGGATGAACAACAGAATTAACTAGTAGCAAACGTAAGAATATGATAATTAAATTCTTTGGACGATCTTGCACTGTGTAAAATGATAACAACCAAATATTTTGTTCTTTCTCTATTGTTTTAGCCACAGGTTTACAAAACTGGTTTGTGTATAGGTACAATCAACAAACGATGGAAGGATTTTACATTACCAGAGACCGGATTATGGTGACTCTATCTACTGAATAGCATTGCTTTTATAAATTATCTCATAAAACTAAAGCACAAGACTTGTTATTGATGTTAACTTGTTTATTGACTTAATTTCATATTCAATAGAGATCAGCGACCCTTGGGAGATATAGCTGATAAAGAAATTATAAGAGATTTAATAAAAATATTAAATTTACTGTTTCACATAATGATCTAGATTTCAAGATAGAGTTGTTAAACATATTTTCGAGTAATACTTGTTTTTTGCACATATATTTCTTCTTTTTTTTACAGTTGATTAAGCTAATGTTAGCTTATGACCCATTGACAATTTCAACAGTGCTTAGACACAGATGAAAAAAATGATACAAGGCTTGTTGTTAACTTAAAACAGATCTTGATATGAAGCAATCCATTACGGTTGAAGGAGGCACAGCAGACTTTCAAAGACCTCCCGAGTCTCATTGGTTTCGACAGAAATCACCCCCTCATCATATGTAATGAATGAACCTATGGAGGTATAAGAGAGATGGAAACCCAGGCCCAGATATTCTTTTTAACATGACTGATTGAACCACGCGCATTACCATACAGTCCTTCGGGCTCGCGCGCACCAGCATTACCAAACTGCGACGCTTTTGGCATGAGACCAAAAAGGATTCGGACGATTTACTCTCTAGTCTAAAGGGTATTTTTTTTAACAGATGCTCAAGGTATAATTAGCAAAGAGCTAATAATCTACCTTTACCACCCTCCTTAAGAAAAAAAAATATTATGCTTAATAGATGATACATTCTTCTCTTTGTAAATACCTTGCATTATACATTAACTTATACCTTTCTAACAGACACACAATGAAATATCTTTGAAGATTTTTTTTTTTTAAAGCTTTATGAAAGGTATCCAGCTATTAAAAATCATTCATTTAAGAAACGAGACATGAGGATGTAAAGGAAGGGATATTAAGAACCATCATCTTAAAGAAAATTAGAGCCCTCTTCTTCTAATTACACCAATCTTTATCACTCATTATAAAAGGAATAGAAAGTCGATAATGTCTTGAAGTCATCGTCTTTAAAATTATGCTGCGATTTAAATACAACCTGAAATTAAAAGATGGCTCTAAGCTTGTAAAAAAAATAGCATTTCATTTAGAAGACCATTTTAAATTCCGATCGTAATTAGATGCTTCTTTTGTCTTTTAAATAATCAAATATCTCTTAACAATATGCACAAATGAATGGTTACAAAGAAACCAACAAGACAAGAATAAGAGAGAGAGAAAAAAAGAAAAGAAATTTAAAATGCAAAACGATCTGTTTAGGAACTATGTATATCCTTTAACACATTCAAAAAATGATATTCAATAGGAGATGAAACGAAGAGAAACAATTGAATAAATGAATTTAATGCAACTACAATTTATTTTGAACGTATACAAAAAAAATTGAACAAAATTTGCAACATAATCAAATTAGCTATGCATATTTATCTTTACACATAAAGATAACTTTTATTCTTAACATCAACAGAAGGCAAAAATATTTATGAACTCGTACCGAAAAATTATAATTTAAAAAAAAGAAGACTAAGTTCGAAGAGAGAAAAAAAATTGCGAGTGAGACCTTACTTATATATCATATCATGAGGCCATAAACTTTGCAAGAGTAAGTGGCTAACAAAATTAACCTTTTTTCGCACTTCGTGGTCAAATATATAATGTATATTTTAAGTGCGTAATGTTAGTCAATATATTTTTTTCGGATGTTATATTATAGATATATATATTTTTTATTTGATTTAGTACTACTCGAAACCTTAGAAGAGAGGATATGATTTACTTACACGGAATATATTAACCTTTATATTATAGTTTACAGTGTTAGCTCGTATAGAAACAAAAATGTATATATATATATATAAGTGTGTGTATTGATGCTCCATATCTTTATGGTTATATATTCTCACTCTATATATTTCTTAGTGAAATAATAATAATTTATATATCATAAACCAATTATGTATAACTCATGATTTTAACTTCCACTATACACATTATATTTGGAAGTGTTGTACAAAAATATAATAAATAAAATTTGTTAAGTAAATAATAAAATTATTAGTAATTTTGTTTGTTTGTTTCTATTGTAATCAATGTAGATAATATTTAATGTTAAGAGCATAGTGTTATAATAACAATCGCATAATGTGTTAGTTTTAATAAGGTTTTAGGTTCAGTCTCTAGAACGGTTAGAAAAGATAAGACAGAGTAAAAACTAAAAACTAAAAAAAATCAAATATAAGGCAGGTAGTATGAGTACTCCTTGAGTAGGTACACTTCGCATATAACATATATTTGGTTTCTTTTATGTACCTATTCATATTTGCGCCATGTGGCGTTTTTCATGTCCCTTCTTTACGAAAAAAGTTATACAAAATAATAGTTGACAATAATGTTTTTGCACTGTCAGAATAGTTAGAAACTTAAAATTTGGTTCATTTCTACCTAGTGCCGTATAGCCGCTAAGAAAATGCCAAAATATATATATTTTTTTTTATTATTTAGTTATTTTTATTTTTATTTTTTTTTACATTGTTGCCCCTTTATCTTCTGTAATAAAGTAGTAATTTTTAATACTCAAGAACAAAAATCAATTTTAATAAATAAATATAGTTGCCAATTGTATGACACTCTGCGTGTCAGTGTCGTGCCTAATATATATTTATGACACCTTCCCCCAAATAAATCAAAATGGCATGTTAAATGTTGTTTTGTGGCTAAATTGTAATTGGCATCGAACAACATATGACATCAGCAAAAACTGATTGTGAGCGATCAATTTGATCTTACGACTTTTTGACTGGGCGATTTCGATGAAATTACACCTGATAAGAAAAATTATAAACTCCGTGACGGAATTGAGAAATTGATTTTTGCTTTAATTCAAAAACGTAGTCCCTTCAAATATGAATCCAACCATATAAGTCGTTTTCCCAGGAAAAATGTGTTTTTCGAGGAAATAGTTTTAAACATAGACGGTGTGCGGCTGTGTTTACTCTCTGACGGGGAAGAGTAATATTTGGGGAAAATTTTAATGAAATGTTCAATACGTTTATAAAACGAACTTATATATATCATATATCCAAGTAAACTTAAAACAAATGTCATAAAGGGAAAACACCAAAGTAATTATTTAATTGTATGTGAAGAAGTAATAGAAGCTGGACAGATTTTTTCCAGTTTAAATTTGAAAAAAATTAAATAAGTTCTTCAGCAGGAAATTTTCCGATTTCATACCTTGGATTCAATTTAAAACTACATATATACTTATACTATATTATACTTTCACCAAATAAATTAGAAGATGAAAAATAGATCTGATCTTGCCAAAATTAATTATATTACGAATAGTTCAGTGCCGCTTAAAATTACCAAAGAAGACTCAAAAGGAAATAAAATATTTCAATTATGAATTAATATACTTTTCAATTATAATTTCAACCAATTTTATCTTAGCTGTTGTATATTTATAATAAATTAGATCAGATATTTTAATAATAAAATAAAAGATGTGTATCCTAAAAACAAGTTATCTATAATAACTTATAAGGTTTGATGCTTATAGCAATGAATTTCTATTAAAATAAAAATAATCTAGATGTTCTAATTTTCTTCTTTTGATGAGCTTTTTTTCGAAAATCTTATGAATTATTTAGATTTGAAAGAGAAAATCATGTAAGATAATGTCCAAGAAAGATTTATTTTTGTGTAAGGCCTATCTTCTTAATAAATCCTTTCACGCGTAGCTTGCCAAGAAGGGTTTTGAAAGAACTAATTCAACTTCTTTAGAAATGGAGTACTCTTTTATCTAATCTTATATAAGTCCGAGCGGAAACGTGAATAGTAAGACGGAGAGGGAGAAATAAAATAATTACTACGTTTACATGGGTTTTCAAACCCGTTTTGAAAACTGATTTGGTATTCAAAGCCCTGTGGAAACATTGATTTCAAAAATTTTTGAGTTCAAAGTCACAACTACAAATTTTTGGTTTTGTATTAAAACTGTTTTGAAAAAATAGCATGAAACGGATACAGAATTGACACATGGGCGATAGGTATGATGAGCAAAGATATTTTAACCTAACATAACTATAACTACTCTGGGAGTATAAAGGGTTTCCCACATAATATGGAACAGCGAAATCTCTCTGGAACCATGATAGATCGAAAAATGCTGTTTTCAGGGTTCGATAATGGCTATAAATGCGCTTCTAGAAAAAAATGAAAATTTTCTGTGTTCAGTAAAATTGTGTGCAGGTTACAAAATAAAAAATCGGGTACGGGGTACCTCGGAACTTTTCTTCACTTCAGAGCCCACTAAAGTGGCCTCTCCTGCTGCTTCGCAGCAGGAGGAAGCAGTATTAGACGTGGTCAGTACTCGGATGGGTGACCGTTCTGAACTAACTGATTTATTATCATTCTTAAAAAAAAA
>KZ651703.1:233496-252930 GCA_001010745.2 Gerris buenoi | reverse complement strand
AAATTAATAAAACATAAAAATTAAGTTTTTAACGACTACAATGAATTTCTTAAGCATAAAGTAAAGGTAATGGTGGAGGCTATAGAAAATCCACATAAATTATAGTCTACTACTATAAAAGAAATATATATATCAAAAGATAGACTTGTATTTAAGATAGGTATATAATTAGACTAATTCTATAGCATTGATTTCCGCGGCTTGAGTCAAATAAATTTATATCTTCCGCAAGAGACCGGGTCAGAGATTTTGTAAATCAAAGGATTAACCAAAACCTCTGCCGCAAAGGAAATCAAAGAATTAACAAAATCTCTGACGCAAAGGAATTCACAAAATCAGTAAATGAAAGGGTTCACAAAAACTCTGACGCCAAGGATTCACCAAAACCTCTGTCGCAAAGGAAATCAAAGAATTAACAAAATCTCTGACGCAAAGGAATTCACAAAATCTGTAAATGAAAGGATTTACAAAAATTCTGACTCCAAGAATTCACAAAATATGTAAATCAAAGCCTTCTCAAAATCTAGGACTCACAAAAAACTCTGATGCTAAGGATTCACAAAATCTCAGACGCTCTGACTTGTTTATCTTTAAACATCTTTCTTTAAAAATAATTGGAGAGACAGCGAGTAATAGTCTATTAACATTGACCTGTGATAACGTTTTATTACTGATATCTAGACAATATTAATGGGTTGGGTTCCACCCCAAGGCCTTTAAACGTGTTCAAAATTATTTTTTTCGGCCATCTACCGTCTATTAGTTACTTTTGCTATCTTAACTAAGTTCTTACATAAAATAATTAATTGTTTTAAAACAAATTTTAATTATAATTATACTGTTCGCATATTCGGTGGGCCAGGATGTGACCACTTTGTTCTTTAGCCACCTAATAATGTTGTTTTACACGTAACACGTAACTTAATAAATGTTGTCTAACAACAAAAATTTAGTTATATTATCTAAGGTTATTAAGAAAAACCCTATCTAAATTATCAAATCACCCTTTATCTCAAAGTAATTGCAGTTTAATTATACCCTTCCCATAAATAAAAAATGAAACTGGGACTGAAATGTTTATCTAACATTATATAAGAATGGTACAAGTAACCAATAAAAAAGCAGTTTGATTCCGAATCAAAACGTAATAAAACATACAATCCCCATGTTTGATTTTGTCTTTCGCTTTTCACGATTTTTCCAATCAACTTGAAATTAAAAGGATTGTTTACGATCAATCGTTCAATAAAGCCAATTGATCGAGGCCAACTTCTTTTATTTTTACAAGATTACCAAACAATAATTAGATTGCGTTTTGTTCATTGTTGTTGCTCACGAATTATATATAGTTGATCAAGAGAACCCTTCTTTATTTCTTCTGGTACTCTCGTGACAACGGACCTTAGAGGTTTTGCAAAAGAATTTTTTTTATTCTGTTGTGTTAAAGAGTCATGTCCCATCCGTGTAAAGAACTAATAATAACTTTGACGGCTCGAGGAACCGCAGGAAAAATATTACGAAATCGAAAGGGTTTTTGGATGTGACACAAAACAAATCAATTTTTTTTTCCTCACTGTCGTGTGGCGCATTCAATATGAAGTTGAAGTTCTTTTCAAAAAAGAAAGAAGTGTAAGCTCTAAGGTAATAATCGAAGAGAACGATAATAGAATGAGACCTCTGGCTGCACTCAGACAACAAGTTCGTATAATAGAACATCAATCCCAATCTATATCACTTGGTCATTGTACATAAAGAGGGAAGTTGTAAGATAACACCCTGAAGTACAAAAGAAACATGATTAACGAAACAAAAACAATATTCTCAAACAATTTTCTTATTTACCTCGTAATCAAAGAGTATTGAAGGACGCAAGATTCAATGTTTGGCATCGACTAACGGAAGCAAGATCAAGGCAACTTAGTAACATTCAGATTTAAGTGAGTAAAGAGAACCAATAGTATGCAAGATAAGCCCATTTAAATACTGCTTCCATAGAATATAATTGGATTAAAATTGTAAACACTGCATTGGACTTGTTATATTATATTGGAGTACAGATACGGATTTCAGTCTCCCTAATCTCATTGCGGAAAAAAGTATGTCCCAAAATCTTTTTAGGTGATCATCACTAAGTCATTCTTAAATTGCTTTAGAGGTTACCGAAGGAAAAAGAGGCATTGTGATCGTTCTGACACTTTTTGTCTCTGAATCCATTTCAGACATCAGGGTACATTTTTGGTCCCATGTCTGTCTAAAGTATTTGTGAACCAACATCAAAACTGCACGTCCAACTTTGATCAAATTTAAATGGTAGGTCACGATTACGAGATGGTTTTCAGATAATTTCATCGGCTTTTGTTTCTCTTCCAAATGCGCGCAAACGTACTCATTTGATACCCAAAGCTGGTACCATATTAATTTTAATCGTCTATGCACATTATTATTAGTAAATTGAAGCTTTATTTTACGTATAACAAATTGTTGGCAGAATTAAAAAAAGGAGGGGGAACAAATAAACTAGACAAATATAGAACGTAAAGGCAGAAAGCAAAGTACGCGATAGTACGCCAGGAACCTTTATATGCCACACCTTTATTGATCAAGAATAAAATAGTCTGCCAATTAGTCTGGCAAGTAGATTCCTCGCGTCCTATCCCTTATCCTTTACTTTTGTTTTATGACCCATTATAGCCTTATTAATTTATTTTATCTCCAGTAGGGGAAAAAAGTTATGATTTTCAATTAGTTTAGAGGGACTAAAGTAAGTCTTTTCATCCCTGAATCAAAAAGTAGGGAGAAAAAGTAAAAAGTAGGGCGAAAAAGTAAAGATTGCAGCTTAATTATTTTATAAATAGTGGAAAATGAATGCTTAATGTAATGAAAATGATGAAATCAGGTTGGCGTCACTGCTTTTACGACCATGTTTATCTATGTTTATAACCTGCATCTAAGTAACCTTCTATTTGAGTTTAATTCCAATTCTTATTTGTTTTTAATATTGAATCTCTAATATCTGCTATTAAAAGTGTTAATAATTATTGTTATTTATTAAAATAATAAAAAAAACTGTGCAATGGACGAAAATGTGTATTTACTTCCTACTGGAGATAAAATATTGTATGTACCTCGTGAGTAAAGTGCCATTATTCCCTTCGCGATAATTATCTCCCTCGGCTTCGCCTCGGGAGCTAATTAGCGTTATTCCCTCGGCTACGCCTCGGGATTTAGGGACCATGATTCCTTCGGCTTCGCCTCAAGAACCAACTTTTTCGCTCAGGGAATAATGGCTTACTTTACTCCCTAGGTGCATAAATAACTATTTTATAAACCTTTTATTGAAATCATTTTTCCACTCATTTTAAGTCTCCATTTTATTTTTATTTTTTTTATTTGAATCGTGTAAAATTAAAAAAAAATTGTTCTTTTACATGTTGAAATACGAGGCTATATGTGAGTTACTTTTGACAAACTATTCCAATTTCTTATCAATCGGATGAGTACTTATAAAGGTAAAGGTGTTAATAAAATAGTGTGAATTTGGAAAAGAAACAAATACATAGTCCAAGGAAGCTAAAAATTGCATGGGTTAAACCATAACTAATTATGACCTACCACCCAAATTTCATTAAAATCAGACGATTAGTTTTTAAGATATAGTGGTTTACAATAATCGTTGAACGACAGACACGACCCCAAAAATGTTTTTTTGAAACGGTCTACCGTCCAGGATTTTTTTAAATCGAAGATTAAGAAACTTCAATCTTCAGAACGATCACATAGCTTCTAATACCTTCAGCTACCGCAGAAGGGAAAGGCTGTTTTTACTGGTCTTATATTACTTTGCTTTGTAAGTTTCATCGCACACCTACCCCAATTTTGAACCACTTACTGTCTTTCAATCTTCCCCAAATTTTGCACATCGAAACAATTTAGGTGGAGAAATCAGAAACAAAAAAAAAATTGTTCAATATAAGACCAGTCTTTTAAAATGGTATTTTCAAATTAATTATTCTTCTATCTTGTGTGGAAAAGATGGAATCCAAGGGATATTTATTTCCTGGTCATTATATATAAAGATGTAAAATCCTCTATATAACCCACAAAATCTATATTCAAATATACATATTAAAAAACAATTGCTATTAATTTTCAGAAAATAATTCAGTCTCCGTAATAGCATAAGAAAGAAAAAAATATATAAAAAAGTTTTTCTATATGCATGGTATTAATGTTAATAGACTAAAAATATGAATGAAAATCGTGCTACTACACTATAAACTATTATGTATTTGTGAATATATATACATATCTCAATACATAAATCTCGACCCAAATGATTTCTTACTTTGAAAAAAATACCCTTATTTTGGAGTATCAGCTTTACCAGTTTGTTTTCAACAGTTTTAGAATTGTAACGAAGAAATAGAGAGAGAGAGAGAGAAAAAAAAACACGAATAGCGAATTACGAACTCCAGATTCGGATTCCGAGAGGACCCCATTTGGTCTGAAGGGTAACAGGAGACCCCGCCCCTAGGGGTCAAAGTTGCATTATATTGTTGAGTTGAACTAAAAAATCTACCTTCTAGAGATATTTTAACTCAGGTATTGGGTTGTGGCAAGGCCTGGGGCACGAGTCCATTTCTTACACAATCCTAAAGTTATAAATGAAACAAAGAAAACATTCACAGACCGTTTGGCAGCATAAAAATCTAATACTTCTTTTGGAAATATATTACTCTTAGCCAAATACTTTTTGAAATTGGGGCTCTCTTTAGTAATCTACTAGAAATTCTCTCATTTTCTTCGGTAAACATTTTTTTGATTATCTAACGTTAGAAGGATGAAATAAAAAAAGTTATTTCGATTTTAGCTACTCCTTAATTGAT
Organism: Gerris buenoi; assembly: GCA_001010745.2. Taxonomy (NCBI): domain Eukaryota; kingdom Metazoa; phylum Arthropoda; class Insecta; order Hemiptera; family Gerridae; genus Gerris; species Gerris buenoi. The sequence continues at coordinate 248,044 of KZ651703.1, read as the reverse complement.
ATAACAGTTCTACTATAATAATAGATTATAAATAAAGTTGAAAATGCTTTAAATGAAGTTTCACTGTGTAAATATTAACTTGTGACAGATTTATTCTAAAATCTGTATTAAGTAATCACAGAAAAAAAAAATCAGCCATTCTAATAATAAACAGCAATCAATACTATTATTGTCGTTTCGGCATTTCTTTAGATTGTTACAACCTTTATAAAAACCAGAGGGTAGTAATAATCTAAAGGTGTACGGAATGTTTTTCTTTAGACTGGTACTCCCCTTATAAAAACAGAAGTGTGATTTTCCTTTATCCCAAAGTACATTGGACTAAAAATCCTTTTGTCTTTATACTTATTTAGACAAGGGAATGTAAAATATTGATATCCATTTATGTTCTAATAAAACACAGAGGAGTAACAATCTAAAGAAGTATCAAGGTTTCAAAGCTGTATAGGATTAAATCAAGATTACACTTTGTGCTTAGACTTTGGTACAAAGCAAAAATCAGTTGTTCCTAATGTGGTGGAACGTACTCATGGCAAATACGATTTTAACTTAAATTTGGATCAAAGGATTACCTTGGCTTGTTAAATGCTTTTCCTGTATATTAAAAGAGAAGATGGCTGGTTAGTCAGCTTGAAATCGACCCTATAATGAGGATCAAAATATTGATCCTAATTAGGTAAAATTCAGAATGATATTACTATTAAATTAATTTTAATTTTGGCGAGGAAGGATATAAGATATATTCTTATCCTTTACAAAATCAAACTTAAAAAAATCTAATAAAATATAATTCAATGTACCCACTTTCCAAGTGGGAGTATGAATGAGTTTAAGAAATTCCATTTAAAAATTCGGTTTGTTCAGTAAATAGATACGTCCGAAGTGTAAACAAGTTTAGAAATCCCAGAAAGGATACAAAATTACGAGGATTTTTAAGCATCCTCGTAGAGCGCTGGTAGATGGATCGGTTTTAAAAAATAATAACATTTTATAAACTGGCACACTTATCAGCATTAGTTTCAGCGGACTCAAGGAAGAATCTTCTCATGGTTGCACTAAAAAGGCGTTTAGAAAAAACGAGGTTCAAATAATAAGGCAATTTGTGTTCTTCACTTAAGCTCTACAATCTCCTTCCAGAAACAACCCGGACCACACAAAAACTCCGCGTTAAATTAAACGCTACCAGCCACTTCGTACAATTTTTTTTATCCAAAAATGATTAATCTAAAAAAAGGGAGAGTCTAGAAACGTTGTAAGCCGAGAAGCAGACGCATGTTGGATAGTGGACGTTCCATGTTCTCGGAGCGAGCCCGCCCCGCTTACCAGACGAGTAATAAAATTTAACTGTATCGGAGTGGTGGAGGAAGGGATAGCGGTTCTGAGATACGTACAGAAGGGGAAGCCTGTATTAATTTGCCAGATGATGGATAATAGGTGGACAGGAAGGATGAGGGATATGAAAATCGTGATGGTATAATTACAGCTGGTCGACAGGACCACAAGGAGCGGGATCTTTGATCCTTCGCTATCCTTCGAAGAAGCCTCTGTAAATCCTCTTCTGAACAAGGAGTCTTCAGATGGACCTTTTAAAGGGTCCTTATTCTTTCACCCCCGTATTCCTTACATGGTCTTCTTCTCTCCAAGTAAGGCTTGTCCCGAGAAAGAAAAGAAATACTTCTATAAGTACTAAAGCCCCTCTCTAGCCTAAAACTCTTAATTATTATTTTTTTTGTGACCACGAACACAAGTATATACTGTATATAAGGGAGTGCGAAAAATCTTATTATGGACCTATATGGATGACTTTGAGAATAGAATCGGGATCGTGAGTATGAGGCTAAGGTTTAATTGTAAAACGTTCTTTTAATTTCATTCGTATCAATTTTTTTTCAATCCGAACCAACGGTTTCAGTTCCATGCTCTTAAAATAAAAGAAGTCCTTAAGATAAAAATGTATGTGTTCTTCGGATACGTTATAGACGCGGAACAGAATTTATAGCGTCGTTTACAAGAAGGTCGGTTTCACATGAGAGTGTGCTTTCGTACGGGTTCCTAGGGGTTAAACAGAGGGAACCTTTAGAAGAGGAGGTCCGGTTAAAGAGGTGATTTATAATTTTTGGAAGGACCACGCGCTCGCGGTTGCTAAATAAAATAAGTTTGTTTCAGCTTTTTCAAACCCGACTGTAAAAAATGACCACTTAAAAATTGTCTTACGCCACAGATAGAGAAACAGAATGAGATTACCAATAAAAATGTTCATTTCGGTAGTTTCGCAATGCCGCTCGGAACCGTGACAATCATCGGTTCGCGTGAGGAAACGTATCTGAGTTAAGGCAATCTCACTCCCCGGACATTTCTATCAAAATAAACAAGCCCTCGGCCGCCGGTTTCCTACAGCGATTATAACTTTAATGGTCATATTTTTTATAGGTGTTTGAGAGATCTGAAATAGTCATGGAAAGTTCAAGATCATGCTCCTGAAACAAGGGTCAGGTAAGAAAAATACCTTCCCTATTAGTTCTATCGTGACGCTGGAGTTTTATGAGATTCTTTAACGCTGTGACAGTTCAAGAATGCTTTAGTTTATTTTGAACAAATCGATATGAAATATCCAAGGTTGCAAACTGGTTGAGATATTAGGAAATATATGTGTACTTAAATTGTTAAAAAATACAAATAAAATATTTTAAAAAGAATAAATACTAGCAAAAACCATTTTAATGCATTGCACTGCCATCTAAAACATAGAATAATACGATATCAAGAAACTAAAAAACATATAAATTTAATAATAGAACTCTACAGAAATAAATAATAATATGAATTTTGTTCGGAGAGAATTATTATGGATGTACATTTTGTAATAAATTCTGTTTTTGTTAATAAATTCTGTGTTTGTATTTTTCGTGGTGTTATCATGTCCATTAATTTAGTGTTTATTTATTCTTGAGAATTAGGGAATAATTAATAAATAAAATGTGATATTTGGAGGTAGAATAAAATTATTTAACTTTTTGTAAATATGTAGTTTAATAGTTTTATTTAAAGATTTTAATATTCACACATTAAGTTAAGAATGCAACTGATTCAATTTATAAATACAAGTGATACTACGAAATAAAATAACTTGTCTGACGAATTGTCTGTCATTCATGTATGTCATTTTAACAAAACTAACATTTTCTTATTATTTTCAATAGATTCCCAATCTTCTATCAAAAATAAACATCCTCATTTGAAATTTTTAAATTGGGTGGCCTGTGGGCAAAAAGGGTGGCTGTCCCTAGTGCTCGAGTGAATGAATACAAACTTCCTTTTACATGATACTGATCCCTCTAGTTTCATTAATTTATCTCAAACCATTTGGATATTACAATGATAAAAGTTATATTTTTACAACTTCTATTTTCGTGAGGGGTATTTTTGTATCTTTGTCCCCCAATAGGGAGCAAAATATTAGATATAGAAGAAAAGTTATTAACTTTTTTTTTCGCCATAGAATCCAAATCTAGTATCAAAAACATACTCTCCAATTTGAAATTTTGATATAGGGAGAACTAGGGGCAAAAAGGATGGTTGCCCCAAATACGCGATTGGGTGAATAGAAACTTCCCTTTATATGGTAAAGATCCCCAGAGTTCGGTACATCCAGTAATCCGGCACCGAGGCCCCTCCACTCTAGCCACATGTAAGATAAGATAAAAAGGGGGAAACTAGGAAACACAGAAAAACTAGGGTAAGCAAAACAAACCATCAGTCGTTTTTATTATAAATTTGTAAATGAAGTTGTTATATCAATATTATACAGCTGATTCACTTATGTGATAATTATATATCATGAACATCTATTAATCCGACATGATATGGTGCCATTAATGTTGGATTAGAGAGACTTAACTGTATATATAAATTTACCTTATATCTACCATAATTACAAACGCTTTTGTATACCATAGAGGGATTTATCCCATCCAGGTAAACCTGCCTCAATGTAAGTGGATTCGACTCAGTTTGTTGTTGGTTCAAGAAACAACAGCAATTTCATAAGCTAACAAAATGCCTGATCGACTTTAGGTAGATAAAGTGAAATTAAAGACTGCAAAACATTCGTGACATGGTCTTATACGGAAAATCTAGATTTCTGCTATGATAAGAACTATTCAATGTTCAATGCATTAGAATTTCATAATAATCTTTACTCGTACCTTCCCCTCACAAGAGAACAAACTTTTCTGACCCGCATTTGCCACCTTAATAATTGTTTGAAACGGTTACTGTTTTGAACTTACAACGAATACAATTAATGACTGAATTGAAGCAATTTTTCATTTGATGTACAAAATACCATATTTAACTCTATTACTTATAAAATAATTATTGTTATTGCTATCATTCTTACAGTCCTTCACATTTACCCTACTAACTCAAAAATATATTTAAAAAAATAAAAAATGAAACAATAGAAGTATCAGGTGCACGTTCCACGTTCTCTATACCATCTGGCAGAAGTCTCGTATTATGCCGCTGCGAAACTATGAAATAGTTCGTCTTGTGGTTTTGGAAATCCAAGCTAAAGAAAGCCTCTCCTTTTTTTACGATCGAAAACCCGACAAAAAAAAGTTTGTGTTTTATGATCTGCAATGTAGTTCAGGATGATTTGATGTTAAGGTTCGGAGGGAGGGGAAAAAACTTGAAGATATTGGATAGTTACAAGGTCCACTGGCTCCTAATGTTGCTTCTTACACAGATCCGACCCTCATTCTGAACTTTTCCTATTGTGAAAGAGTTTGGAGTTTCGCTCTCGATTCTCTCTCTCTCACTATATATATATTTCTCTTGTTTTTTGCGCAAGGGTATCGGGGCCGGGAGCTAAGAAGTCGGTGGCGGGTGCCCCGTACAGAAACTTATCAATGAGCTAATGTTGACACCTGGGCCCTCGACCTTACGAGGGTCAAAGGCTCATTTAGGTAATGGCCGATTCGTGACTCGAGACCTAGGTACGTAGCCAACCTTTCCTCAACAGTCCTTCACCCTTAAGACTTCTGGCACCGTTCCACCCGACGAACCTCTTAAAAACTATTTTTCTTTATTATCTACTTACCACGATAATTCATCTTCCATCCGACTCAGTAAGGAAGGTATTAAAAGTTGTTCAAAACTTCATTTAAACTTAACTGCACTCCTGACACTTTTTTTTCATTCTATCTACCTCACTTGAAGTAACCTCTATTTTCTGTTTGAAGGGCACTCCGATACTTATATATTATATTATTATCTGAAGTAAATGTTCGATCTATTTTTCCATCTTAGTTTAACAGCAATTATCCAATAAAGCTCCGCAGTTAAAGAAAGAAGTCGATAATGAACTTTTAAAGACTCTTAGTGTGGTGTATTTATGAGATTAATTACAGGTTTATGTATTAAATTCCCTGCCAATTTGTTAAAGCCATGAGAAATAACAGGCTGAAATCTAATTTAAGGTGTACTCTACAGTTATTATACATCCATCTAAATTTCAACAGATCCTTTTAATTCTTTTTGTTCATTTATCTTCTTTTGATTTACTAAGTAGAAAAAAAGTAGATATTTATAATGTTCGGTATAATATATAACCATTGCTTTTACAACGATTTTAAATTATAAGTTCCACTAAATATTAGTTAGGGATTTACTAAACATGAGTGTTGCCTTATTTTCTGCGAATAATTTTAAATTATAAAAACTTTTTTTTTTTATATAGATGATAACAAATGATACGGGGAACTATATTAAAGACAGATCATTCGAAATAGTAAATAGAATTAACTTTTCACAGAAGTTATTTAAAAAAAAACAAAAAAAAAAAAAACTAACGTATTGATTTCTAACTTGGTTGGTAGGAAAAAATATTAACTATAGAATAAAATCATTAAAATAATAACGAATCTAGTTCTACAATAGGGTTGTTTTGAATGACAAAGAGATTTTGTACCCAGTTATAAAGAAACGCTTCAAATTTAAGCCTTAAATTATCAAGATGACCAATAAATCGAAAATACTAGAAATAATGATAAGGATTATATAGATTAACTAGCTGGATACCCGTGCTTCGCTACGGAGTATTATTTTAAATTAATGAGTTTATAAAGTACCAGCAAGAAACATTTAAAATAATTTACTATTTGAGAATATCTAGATTCTACCCCTCCTACTTATTTCTATACCCCTTCCTCTTTCATAAGATAATTTGCAAATATCCCAAATTTACCCCCCTCCTAAATGAAAATATGACAAACTGTACATAACAAAAATTACTGTAATCTTAAAGAGCTTTTCAACGATACGCATCATGAAGGGTACTCATTTCTTTGAACTCGTATGCCTTACTTGTACCCCGTACCTCTGTGTACTAAAATTTAAATTTCTAAAATTCAAGTAGGCAGTGATTTTTCCCTTGCTTTGAAGGTCAAGTGTACAAATTTCCATCGAGATCGGACAAAAAGACGCACATACGTTGACTGGATTCAGGGATACACATATAAATTTCTATTTTACCCCCCTCAAAAATGAAAATATGACAAAAATGTATATAACAACAATTAATTTTCTTTTAACGAGCTTTTCAAAGATATGCATCATGAAAGGTATTCACTACTTTAAGCCCTTATTCATTACTTGTACCCCGTACCCCTTTGTACCAAAATTTAAATTTCTAAAATTCATGTAGACTGTGACCTATCCCTTGCTTTTAAGGAAAAGTTTGTAAATATTAATCAAATTCGGATAAAACTAAAAATTTGTATAAAAGACATCTCTCTAGAGCTCTATTATTCCATGTTACCCCCCTCCTAAGTGAAAATATGATAAATCTGTACATAACAACAATTGTTGTACTCTTAAAGAGCTTTTCAACGATATGCATCATGAAGGGTATTTAATACTTCGCCCCGTATTTATTTCTTGTACCCTGTACCCCTGTGTACCAAAATTTAAATTTCGAAAATTCATGTAGACCTTGATTTTCCCCTTGCTTTGAAGGTCAAGTGTGTAAATTTTCATCGAGATCAGACAAAATCCGTAAATTTATAGAGCATACTCACATTTGTTGACTTTTATATATATATGGCCGCCATCTTAAATCGAAATGCCCGATTGGTTAACCATTTATCAAAAGTTACTTAATTCATAAAAGGAAGCTAACTTCAAAATTTGAAGGTTCTAGTGCAATTGGTTCCGTAGATATCATCTTGTCGAATTTTGTATATAATTGGCCGCCATCTTGAATCGAGATGGAGGATTTTAAAAAGATTTCTTAGCGAGCACCTAGGAGGTAAGAGGAACACACCTATNGTATACACATATAAACTACTTGCAAATATTCTACATCCTAAGCACAAAGAGCACATAAACATTTATATTCTAGTTTTATAACAAAACGAGCTTCTTCTGTTTCAACAATAGACATTAAAAATGTAAATTTATTACTTAGTGTCTTTATATTAAAAGATAGAGGAGACAAATAAGATATCTAGCATCAGATTATCTTCATGTTGAATACTCAACTAAAAACATGTTGAGTTACATACAAAGCGCCAGTACAAAAGAAATAATCATATCTCACTAGCCAGAATGACTCACTCCATTGTATGTCAGAGTGGCTTTGAAGAAAATGGAGACAAAGGTGATATTTAAGGTTGGATGGATGTAGGTTAGCACTTGTAAAGATCTCGGATGCATAAGTTTTGATGGAACGTTTCGGACACGTAGAAGATAGTAGTAAAAACACAAGTATGGTTCTGGCAGGTCCGGGTACCTTCTCGCGAGTACGTGTAAACACGTTATAATGTTAAGGGAGATAAGTTAAGCCGCAGGACTTGGTCCGGGCAGGTTGTCAGGAGAGATAAGAGAAGCAAAGCAGCCAAGTATAAAGATAAGGATCGCCGGGAGGTTTAGTCCTGAACCCCGTGCTCCTTGATAGCGGCTCTTACACGCAGACTTGAAGCCTCCGGTCCGGTCGTGATGACCCCGGGCCGTCGACGGGCCTCTAGATACCGCAGCTACTCGGTTCTGGAAGAAGACAAGGTCTCCAACGACGGGTTAAGTACGGGTTAATCGCAGATATTACATCTAAACTGTTCCACAATCCTCTCGACCTGTATTTGATACCTGGTAATTCCGTTGTTATTGGACTAGAGTCTTGTCTTCTTGCAAGATGGATGTGTCAGGGTAAATTGGGTCGCTATTACAGAGGACCAAACATTTTATTTCAGAAAGACAATAATTTTTTTTTTTCGTAATAAGATCAATAGAGGACCCAGGTCAAATAAGATAAGTATAATTAGCAAACATTTTTAAAAATCAAAATATAACTTGGAGAATATTTATCTAATTATATATGTCAAATTATATATGTCTGTACGTCAGAATTGCAAAATTTTTTGATACTTTTTCATTTCAAAAATTCTGAAAATCGAATATGGCCTTAATTTTTTAGAAGCAGATTACTCTTTTTTCTCATTTTGCTTCAATTTCCATTTTATGGTCTATATTATAGGGCCAACTAAAAAGTCTCAACCGACCTTATATTAGATATTAGCTTTTACTGTTAATAGACAAAAGAATATTTAAGTTGCAAGAAGTCAACATCACTTAAGTTGCTTCCATTAATGGGAGTAAACCTTGAATTTCTATTAAGTCAGGGTCCTAACAGGAAATCCTTAAGTAGCCGGACCTTTGATTGAATCATAGTAGCACCTGCATGAATAACCCGGTATTCAATACAGTTACTAAGTCGGACGATTGTGTTGAAAACAATACAATTATTATTTTATGGAGAATGTAATTGTTTTAATTTATATAAGGAAAATTCAAGATAGTAACAGTGTTTCAAGGATTATAATTTTAGTCCTGGAGATAGTGTGAAAAAAAGTTTCTGACTAACATCAAGCTATAATTTGGAGTATTAAAGTTGCCTCGTGTGAAAGAGGCCTTAGTTAATGTTTTGGTGCCTTTTAAGAATATGTGGTCGGCTAAGTTCGTGCAGAGCATAGCATGGTAATAGGCGTTTACAAAAAAATAAAAACATTGGAGAGCGGCAATTTCCCGCCCATTTCTGTGGACTATGTCATTTTTAAGATCATGAGAACAAAAGTAGTTAGTAGACCAAAAATCAATTTGATGTTAGTTTGTCACTTGATAGGTTAGACTTGATGGTTAGTAGAATTTTTGTCAACTAACTAATTTTGTACATAGGATCATGAAAATCATATTGCCCACCAAAATGGGCAAGACATGGCCACTCTCCGCCGGTTTGTTTTAATTTCAAATACTTATTAGCCGTAGTGAAGGTAGATAAGTAAAGAAAATAAACACTTTTACTTGATCAATAACTTTGATATATTGTCAAACCATAAATACATATTAGCATACAGACCGGTCTCGACTTATTCAGTCATCGTCAGTGAAATGATCAGTGACTGAATAAGTCGAACCCGGTCTGTATGTTAATATGTATTTATGGTTTGACAATATATCAAAGTTATTGATAAAGTAAGTGTTTATTTTCTTTACTTATCTACCTTCACTATGAGTAAATACCATAAAATCTCAATCAATACTACTAACTTATTAGCCGACCACTTATTCTTAAAAGACACCAAAAGAATAACTTATACTCCAAATTCCAGCTTGATGTACCCGCTATCTCCTGGTCTATTTTCATAACATAAATAAATTGATTTATGCATAACAAATATCATTATTAGTTCAAATAGGATATCATAATGGATTAATAAGTATGCAACAATAATTATTAATCATCAATAACATGTTAAAATCGGTGCTTCCGATACACTGTTTAAAATATTTTTTATATTTCGTTAAGNAATCTGCTTTAGAGGTCTAAACAGAAGAATAGGCACTTGCAGAACCCACTAATTTAGTGGTTTTCTAAACACTTGTAGAACCAATGATTTAGTGGTTTTCTAAACTCTTTTAGAAACAACTATTTATCAAGGGAAGCACTGAAAATCAACTGTAACAAATCGAAATATATATATATATATACCTATATATTATTTTATTTTAATTAAAATTGCAAAATAAAGGTGGTTTTATCTCGGTACAAAAATCAAGTAAGCAAGACACGTGCGTTTTGTTAGTTCGTTTGTTCTCACATGCCTTCCGCTTTTTCCCCCAAAAAAGAAACACGTAAACAGGGTGGAATTTTTGTGCGGTTCAACTCTAAAATTTCAACTTCATAAATCTTTTTTAAAACTCTGTTTAAGAAAAGACGAGTATTTTTATTTAAAAATAAAACCTAATGATATTTCTTTTTGTTTTAAAATTTCATGTTGTGTGGTAACTTTTGTTTAGTAACATAATCATTCTTATGTAACTACTTTTAAATAAATATTTTTCTTTGTTTTTTATTTATTTGATGTTAAAAGATTGTTCACTATTTTTATTTTATATATTTATATGATATGAGTGCGTTAACATAATATTATATGGTTAGACCAATTTAAAAAAAATAATTTGGCATAATAAATATAAAAGCATAAATAATAATAATTATATAAGGCATAGCGTGGAGGATATTCCAAACATCTGACTGAAACCCTCAAAGAGAAAATCACAGTACCATAAGGAAGTTTTACGCAGAATTGAAATATACCTTGAAGAACCAAGTTAAATAAGAAGTCCTAAGTCTATAATTAGGGTACGTCGGGCGAAAAAGTGAATTAAAAATACCATAAAATATTTTACGCACTCAACCATTTAGAGCTCCAAGACCAAGAAGAGCATAGCCGAACATCGTTTGGAAGTAGCCATGGAAAAGGTTCTAAGAGCTCTTAAAGTCAGGAATTGGCAAGAATTGATGAAAAAGCGCGATGAATGGAGACTTGTTACAATGGAATCATAAAGCTCGCTTCGGGCTGTAGCGCTCCGGAACAAGAAAAAGTCTATTCTTTAATTCCATTTTCCACAAATTAAATTAATGGTGCCAAGAAAAGCTGCTGTTATTTGGACATAATAAGCCCATAAATAACCTGCACTATATACAGGTAGCCTCTTCTTTAAATCTCTTTTACACAGATTGTAATTTTAGGAACTAACAAACTTGATAAAATACATTAGGGTCATTTATTTATGGCGCTTTTAAGGGGCCAAGAAAAGATGTGTTAAACATTCACAAATATTCAAATTGGCATGTTTTTTTATTTTAATCCAATTTTCTACCTGAAAAGTCGTTCTAACATTGAATAAATTATTTAAAATAAATGGCTTAATTAAGAAAAAAATAAATTTCGAACCAAATTAAAACGTTAATGTAATCATAAAAAGTAATGCTCTTTTAAAGCAGTAAAGTAAAATCAAAATAATAAATAAAAAGTAGTAGTAAAGTAAAATTCTTTTAAAGTCTTCCATAATATAAAAAGAAATAAAATACTTCAAAATTAAATTAAATCGTTTTATATCAGGAACACAAAGATAGCGTCTGAAAAAAATTAAGATTCTTCGATAAAACACAAAAAAATTAAATTTTATTTGATGACACTACTTAAGATTGTCACTTGAGAGTGCTCCAAATTTTAAAATTTATTATTTCCTGAATAATTTCTGTTTTATTTTTCTTTCTTATTCAGTTCACACAGGTTATTCGATCGTTTCCTGATGTAACCATTTTTTTTTTAATACGGTAAAATGCAAATTTTATTGGTGAACGTGAGATGAATTTACGCGTTTCTTAAGAGTTGGTGTAATTTATTTCAGCCCAATTAAAATTTTATTTTTATTCAGAGCAATCACTATACATTTAATATTTAAAGTAAAGAAATTTCAATTAAATGTATTTCTTTATTTATTTATTTTTTGTTCGTTTAATTGATTGCAATGTATTTTGGGTTTTCGTATTTTTTTTATCAATGTTGAATAAACACTTCTGAACATTTGTATCGATATTACTTATTACTTTAAAAGCTTTCTTATTTATGAATTATTTAACATTCAAACACAAAATTTGATCCCCCGAGGATATAATATTGTAACAATCTTTTTAAAAAATTTGGAATCATCAATAAAAAAAAAAAAAAACAACAATTAATGGATTAGTTTAATAAATCATTAAGTAAAGAGCTGCCAACAACTTTTAATTGTTCTAATAAAGAAACGGTTTCACTTGTAAATTACAATTGCATCACTTGAGTTTATAATGAAGTAACAGATTTAAAAGAAAGGTAATATTTACATGAATATTTTAAATTAGTAAAAAAAATTGTGCCAAAAACGAATAAGTTATTTTTTTCAATCTGCGATTAAAAATATGCAGTAAATTCACGCTAATGATAATTTTTTCATTATATAACTCTTTTTTTAATCCTTAGGCAAATTAATATCCGGTTTTTTTTTTTTTTTTTTTTTTTTTTCTTTCGAATTATTTTTTATTACGCTATTGTTTTTAATTAAATGTATGATATATGGTTTGTGTATGATATTTTTCATTGATTTGACTTCATTTCACATTTTTTTATTAAAAATATTTATTAATGTTTTCTTAAGGATTTATTTATTATCTTTTGCTGATTGGTTTTTCACTTTTTTACTGTTTCAAGAATCAATAAATGTATCAATGGTTATAAGAGGTAAAATATAATTGTTTTAACTCCTACACGATTAAAATATAAAAAAGTAATGAATGAAAGAACTGTTAATCAAACCTAATCTCACGCCTTTTGAGTTAATGTTAAAGCAATAATAAATATGAATTCGATTCTCAGAAGGATATATAATAAATAGAGTTAGAGTGGACTTGTGTCCGGTTTTAACCGTACCCCAACTTTGTTTTGACCAAACCTTCAAAGCCATTTTACCCGGACCCCAACTTTTTTTTACTATACCTTCAAAGCCATTTTACCCGCGATCCAACTTTTTTTTGACTAGGTATACCTTCTAAGCCATTTTACCCGGGTCCCAACTTTGTATTGACTATACCTTCAAAGCCATTTTACCCGGGATCCAAATTTGTATTGACTATACCTTCTAAGCCATTTTACCCGGGATCCAACTTTGTATTGACTATACCTTCTAAGCCATTTTACCCGGGATCCAACTTTGTATTGACTATACCTTCTAAGCCATTTTACCTGGGATCCAACTTTGTATTGACTATACCTTCTAAGCCATTTTACCTGGGATCCAACTTTGTATTGACTATAACTTCTAAGCCATTTTATGGCTGATGTTCCAATAAACGACATGCAAAATGTGCCGCTCTTAAACATCGTGCTACGAAGGTAGAATATAATAGGAGGTAGATTAGTTTTCACTTTTATTCATAGTAGTACTATATTTCGCCAATAGCAATCTCAATATTCTTTCTTTTAAATTTTATATAAAACGATATCAGAGACTCAAATGGTAATCAAAATGGATTAATATTTCTTAATTTAATATCACAAGATCCATCTTCTTTATCAATTAGATAAATTTATATACTGATTTTCTCCACTCCATAGAAAAACATTAAAATGTCAATTTGTGGATTCAAGGCCCACAAACATATTATTCATGATTTAATGTTTTTCCATGAAATGGAGTAAATTTATTGCTTTTTTACTACCTTCTAAACCATTTTATATAAACGTGGAAGGGATTAAAATTACAAATCTAGATTTTCCAAAACCACTTTAAGAATTGGTCTTCAAGTAAATAACAAAGACGTTTTGCTCCCTCTGCTGCAAGAAACTTCAAGATTCCTTTTTACAACTCTATTTGTACACGCAGTTTGTGTGGTAGGTGCTTGATGGACACTCACAATTCACCTCCAAATACCGACATGTCTATTCGGTTTCTGAAGCCGGGCTTTTTTCATATTTCAGAGTATATAATCCCATCGTGTAGATACGTAATATGGCTGATTCTTTATGCAGTACTAATTGTGTTGATTAACACAATTTCACTCAACAAATATCACTACAGTAAGTAATTTACAAACAAATTCCACTGACCAATGACCACTCAAATACTTTATCAAATTAACGAATAAAATACCAGTGTTAAAAATTAAATTTAATCTCACTACATCATATTATACAGTTTCTTTTATTTTTTAATATGAAAAATACAAGAAATATAAAAAAGAAGGCGTAATTATTCAATATATATATATATATATATATATAAATATATATTTATATATTGGTATTTCGTTGTATATGAGTGATATTGATTTATGATGTGTACACCTCGAGATCGAACTTCCCTTTGACTATGCTTGGGCTTAGTCTGAAAGATTTTTCTAAAGTTGGCAATGTAAACTCACAAAAACTCGAGTATATTGTGTTAATGGTTTGTAGTATTTGATAATAGTAGCTTTTTTTATCATTTGTCTAAAATTTGGAGTTTCATTTATGTAACTGTACAAGTCAGATGTAGCACAATGTTAGTTTAACCAATCTATAGATGCAGTGATAGGAGCAATCATTTCTGAGATAATTTCTTTGGTAAATATGTCGTATCTGACCAAATTTGTCTAAATAACTACTACGATAAAGGGATATTTAGTCTA